>MJUU01012724.1:0-33527 GCA_002080025.1 Modiolus philippinarum | reverse complement strand
GCATATGGCCATTTTCGACAACTAATGTCTAACCATTGCAGATAGAAAATAATCATTTGGAAAGACAAGTATATAATATATAGCAAGCAAGTAAAAAAAATAAAAACACTGTTTCTTTATTCTTAAAGGTGAGAAAAGCATTAGTAATGAAAACATTTTTTTACATACAGCTTTAGCTTTCGTGGTGACTCAAATATTGTTTGTTTCCTAGAATCAGTATTGACGTTTTCAAAAAAATACATATAGAATAATGGAAGTTTTGTTTCGGATACAACAAAAAATATTGTCGACATAACGGACGAGCCCACTTTGTGGACGAGTCTATTATTGGAGACAATATTTGAAGTATCCGAAAAAAAACTTGCTATTTGCCTCAAGAGATTAAAGGAAATCACACAAATTACCGATAAATGCATATAACACAATTAACTACTGTTATATGATTTTTCTTGTCAGACATACACAGAACCCTTGTTCTGTTTCAATGCAAAAGAAGTTACAGACAACGGCAAGAATCACATCAGCATTTCTTGATTCTATAGCTGGTTTAGTCAAGCATGTACCAAGAAACTTCTTCTTAATTTTAAGTTGCAATAAGATGAAATTTGGAGCAAGACTGAACGATGGAATTAATTCGCTCAGGTTGGAATCGGCTCAAAGACGATGAGATCTTGTGTATCTCTACTACTACTTGTAAATAGAGATCTTCCGTTATTAAGTGATAAAAGCTTCCTCTAAAACTGAAACAATACAAATTTAAGTTCTTTATATTGTAAAAACAAGTATTTTATGTTTTTTCTCGTTTCGTTGTCACGAGTATTTGCTTATGGAAAATTTGAAACTTTTACACTTTTGATTTCAGGAGTATAAATTTCGTCAAGAGTGGACGTGATTACCAAGCCAAGTTTGTTTTTTTTTCAACTAAAGAGTATATTCTCTAAAGAGAATGGTACATGATAGTATGTTAATATGGACGATGTTTAAATATGATAAAAGAAATTGCC
Source organism: Modiolus philippinarum (assembly GCA_002080025.1). NCBI lineage: Eukaryota > Metazoa > Mollusca > Bivalvia > Mytilida > Modiolidae > Modiolus > Modiolus philippinarum. The sequence continues at coordinate 32,523 of MJUU01012724.1, read as the reverse complement.
AATTTTTCCACGGAATAACTTGTCTCTTTACAAACAATAAAAATGTGCTCGTGCAGTCATTGACAAAAAAACTACTTTCCAAACAGAAAATCAGTCGAGTTATTACAATTTAGCACTGCATGAAACCGTGCATTCACATTAATCTGAGAGGGTATGCAAATAAATGGCATATATAACCAGTTTTCTGCAAAATATATTTGTATATGTATCAAATTAATGGCAAAGACACCTTTGCTTTATAGTTATTTGCCAAAAAAGTAAATCTTCGGTAAAGAAAACTATTTTATTTGCATACATTTACATACTGACTAAAGGTATAAAAAGATTTCCTCAAAATTTACAAAGAGTTATAAACTCGGTATATTTTTGTAAATTTAAGAATTTTCCAGAAAGATTTATGAAGGTGTGGAAAGGTTTGAGAGACCGTGGTTTACAAAACATTTATCAAGTATTCAAATATATGCAAATTTTAGCAATATTTTGTGTTCTGTTTAATACATATTCAAAGGTTAGACAAATCCATCGATTCAAACTTTCAAATATTTCAATATTGCGTAAAGGAATGTAAAGATTTCCTTTAAATTTGGTCAATGTTTACTACATTATATAAATGTAAATAAAAATCAAAATTTGCGAAAACGATTTATTAAGGAGAAGAAAGTTATGAGAGACTGTGGTTTACTAAATATTTATCACATATTCAAATGCATGCAAATATTAGCAAAGTTTTGTGTTCCTTTCAATACATATTCAAAGGTTAGACAAAGATATCTATATTTATTTCCAAATATTTCAATATTGCGTAGAGGTATGTAAAGATTTCCTTTAAATTTGGTCAATTTTACTATATTATGTAAATGTAAATAAAAATCAAAATTTGCGAAAACGATTTATTAAGGAGAAGAAAGATATGAGAGACTGTGGTTTACAAAATATTTATCACATATTCAAATGCATGTAAATATTAGCAAAGTTTTGTGTTCTTTTCAATACATATTCAAAGGTTAGACAAAGATATCTATATTTATTTCCAAATATTTCAATATCTCACAAAGATATGTAAAGATGTATTATTTCTTTAAACATATTTTGTTATATTTAGCAAATATGAAAAAAAATCAAAATTTGTGAAAAAGATGTGTTTGATGTCAAAGGTTTGAGAGACTGTGGTTTTCAAAATATTTACTATATATCGAGATGCCCGTAAATTGGAGCAATAGTTTGTCTCTTATTTAATACATTTTCAAAGGTAAGAAAAAGACATCTATAAAAATTTCCTAATAATTCATTATCGTACATTATTATCGTTATTTAAGATGATTACTTTAATATTAAATACAAACTGGGATTAAAAATTTATGAAAATGAATTTGATTTAAACGTATTTTATTTGCTCAAAAACATACAGCAAAACGGATAAGACACAAGTTAATCAAACTTAGATCGTCTTCTCCTTAACTACAATATAATACAATAATACACAGGCATGAGAGTTCACTAATATAATAAAGAAAAGTATTTTTAGAGCAATAACAAGAGGATAAGAAAAGAAAAAAGATATAGGAAAGACACAAAATTTGCGTCTGATTGTGTGTGTGTGGGTGTGTGTGGATCGTACAAGTAAATTAACTCGATTTATAATCATACTATAAGAAATCTTTGGGATTAATATATTCAAATACTACCTTAAATACTTCTTCATTTTCGTGGTTTTAAAGAGTTGAACTACCACTAATTAAGAGCAAAAAGTTCCGTTCAAGACAATCAGGCAACCAGGCTAATTTATTTACTAAGACATCACGTTGATCTAAATATAATGGACATTCAAAGAAAAAATGTTTGTAGTCTCCACGTGGTGCCCCACAACGACATGATGGGTCAGATATTACGTTTATTTTATGGAGGTCATTATTAAGGAATGTTGCTGAACATCTAAACTGTGCTAAAATGATGTTAAGCCTTCGTGGTCCAAAGTAATAGTGGTCTGGGATTACTGCCTTTTTCTCTCTGGAGTTTTTTATTTTTATGAAAATGAATTATTGGATGATCAAGAGTTTTGAGAGACCACTGTTTACAAAATATTCAGTATGTACTGAAGCGCAAGCGAATTTTAACAATAATTTGTCTTTTATTTTTACATATTCAAATTTAAGACAAAGATATAGCAATTTTGATTTCCAAATATTTTAATATCGCGTTAAGTTTAAATGTAAGTCAAAATATTGGAAAATAATTTACTGGTCGTAGAAGATCTGACAGCCCATGGTTTATTTTATTTTTTCTCTTTTTTTGTGTGTGTGTATTTAAATGCAGACATTTTTATATTCTGTAACTATTTTTAAATCAAAAAAGTTATTGCCAACAACCTTTAATCGTAAGAGTTCATCTGGTATCGGGTATTTCTACTTTTGAACATGAGAGATCGCTGTCTTCTTGATTACACGTTTGTATTTTTAATTTCTTTCTACTTTTGTTTAATCTCAAACAAGATATGTTTTAGACCTTAAATAATTATATTTTATCTAATTGCAAAACATAAACCCATTCTGAGGGTCATAGCAATACAAGATACATACATAACAAACATAATTCATTACAGATTTAGCATAGTATAATATTGATACAAAGACATCATCAGTCTCTCTTAGTTCTAATGACTGTTTTATATAAAAGACACTACTGCCTCATATCATCGGTTGTTGATGGGTTAAAAACAATACTTAATTTTTTATTATTTGATAAAGTAGAAAAGAATGTTAAAGTATTATTATATTTTGTAAAAATATTATATATTAATATATTATAATTTTGAAAATGATCAAATAGGTTCTTTCTTAACGTTATTATATTTACGAGTGAAAAAGAAATGATATTCATCTTCAATAGTCTTTCATAATTTACATAACCTTTGATCTCTTAGACTTTTAACATATCTGTCCTTTTCGATTAAAAGATCATGGTTACCCATTCTAACTTTCGTAATGAGTTTTCTTGTTGGATAAGTTATTTGATCAATGCGAATATCTACAAACTAACCAACTATAATAATTATCACTTTAAGAACTATTTTGCCTTTTATTCTTTCGTTATTTTTTGTTTTACTACATGTATCACCATCTTCAGAAAACAGTTTCCGTGTAAGATTTCAGGAGAAACACATTTTTTACATTTTCTCATTTATCAGGAATTTATCAGAATCGGCAGACCAGATATTGCTAAATGAAATTGAGGCTTAAATTGAAAGGCTTGACACATGTTCAAATATCATTTCAGATCTAAGTTACTGTAATGTATTTGTTGTTAATATAAACAAATTAAATAAATAATTTCGTCAATATTATATTGTTGCAATTAATCTTCCATGTCTGCTTTTTCTATTATACCCTAAAGGTAGTGACTGTGTTTATGCATTGTTGAGCCTCTATACGAGTTTACGAAAATATTATAAGAAGTAGCATTTTATTTTAGCCCAATTAATGAAAATAAAAAATAAAAAACCTTTAAGTTATAGTAAATCAAAGGTATTCGAGAATAGTATTTTACAAAAATGATCAACAAAGGGGACGCGATATTTAATAAAATAAAAACACTGTTCGCGTTCAGCAATATACCCGGAGATAAATTAGTGTGCAGTAATATACCCGGAGGTGTACAATAGATCATACTGAGGTGTAAAAATTATCACTTGATTATCAACAAAGAATTACCATATGTTATTGCTTAATACCCGGAAACTATTCCTTGAGGGGGAATCATTAGCTACATCTGGCACCCCCGTCAAGGTTGTTGAATTTGGACTTGTTCACGATAGCCCCGGGGTAACTCTCTAGAAAAAATTTTCGGGGGCGTGCGGCTTGTGATTCAAAATTAGTACCCAAATTAATACTTAAATATCGAAATCCATTCCACGAATAAATACTGTCATAATGAAACCATCCATAAAAAATTAAAGTAAAGCATGAATTTGGCGCATTTTAGATCAGAAATAGGAAATCATAAAATCTAGCTCATTAAAATTGTATATTAATAATAAAATTAAGAAATTTAATTTCATATATTTCTTATAATTTTGAAACAAACTGGAAAAAAAAACAGCCCAAGTTAATACAGGATGAAACGAAAATAGACCTAAATATTTATGAAAAGGGCAAATATGAGTATCAAATAAATACTAGAATTTGCAAACATAGCACCCGTTGATGCACGTCCCCGTATGCCAATATGTATATTGCTCAGCCAAATCTCCTTATGCAATTGCAAAGTTTTCTTATAATCAACTCGATTAGTGCCCTGTGATCGTTTATATGTTGTATTGTCTATTGGTCAATTTGTCGGGCAAGGATGACAGTGTTTGTAAGAGAAATTTTCCCGATAAATTATGCTTGTTGACTACTCCGTATCCATTACAAGGGGGATACATGGGTATGGCGTTGTTCAGTTTCCGCTCAAACCAGTGGTAGGTGCCTTCTTGAACTTACTATTAGGTAGGAGTGTCATGGTAACTTCATGATGAAGAACAACATTAAAAGCGTTGTTCAATTTGCTTAATCTTACCATGTATTTATAGGGATTTTGTCCTATGTACAATTACTCCATATACTTTTATTTGTGCATAACATCTTTTTCTTAAGGACCAGATTTGTCTTTGGTAGAACATGTCAGTCTGGCATATGACTTTCGTCCTTGACCTCAATTTCACTGACGGTCCAGGGGCCACTGTAAGTTTCTCTGACTAAGTTCGTGTCTCAATAACTGTAATTGGTAGGTCAATAATATTAAGTATGATCTTTGGTAGTGCATACCAGTTTGGCTTATGACTTTTGCTCTTGACCTCAATGAATTTCACCGTCTAAGTGTCCATGTTAATTTTCTCCGATTAAGTCCATTTCTCAATAACTATAAGCGGTAGTTCGATAATATTTAATTTATAAGTTTGTCTGGGGTAGTACATGACAGTCTGCAACATGGCTTTTGTAGTATGTAAGTTTCTCAACAACTAAAACTGGTAGGTCAGTGATATTTTGTTTGTGGCTTGGTCTTCGGTAGAACATGTTAGACTGGCAGTTGACTTTTGTTCTTGACATCATTTTCACGGTTAAGTGAGCATGTTAAGGTTTTCAGTATCTTTTAGTAGTATGTCAATGATACAGTGTGTATTTTGTTTGTGGTTTAGTTTTGGGTATTACATAATGTCCTGCTATATGGCTTTAGTCGGTGACCTTAATTTCACAGTCTAGTGAGCATGTTCAGTTTTTCTGATAAGGACAGTTAGATTTCATATTAATTTAGACGCAATTTAGACGGCTTAAAGTCCCGGTACCTCTAATCTTGATTACAGATACGAAACAAAAATCTCAGTTTTTTCTTTAATTTTGATATTTACATATAGTTTCCAAAACGACAACTAGTTGATTATGAAATTTCTCACATCGAGTTACATAATTTTGCAAATGGTTGAAAGCGAGGCTTGCCGATGCTTCCTTAGGCAAAAGCTGCAGATTTCATAATCTTAAACTTTTCAACAATCTTTTATAACTTTAAATATGGTAAGTAGAGTGTGAGCAGAAATATTCTACAATCAAACAGGAAATGCCCTGACATGACAAGTATTATGAGCCATTTATACTTTGGAGACCACTTTTACTCATAAAAATGGAGTTCTACTGGTTAATGTAAAAAGAAACACGAGTTGAAAAAAAGAAAAGTTAAGCAATATATAAACTCTACGTTTTAAAGATGTAGGAGGAAAGTTTTATACTTAGAAAATTTGCATGCCTAAATGTGTACAGTCAAGGTAAAAAAAAATACGCTCGGCTATAATCACTGCATAAATGACCACATATTTCCAACTAGATACCAAGCCCTGAATTATTTTTAGCACCACAATAATTTCAACTAGCTAAAAGAGAACAAGCAGAGTAAAATATCCTGGTTTCTGAGAAAGAATAACAATTTTGTGATTTTATGCCTTGATACCGTTGCATTTGTATGTTGGAGAATACCAAGTAGCTACTTTGATAAATTGAAAGAATGTAATACAAAGTTGAATTAAAGGTAAATTTGCAAATGGCAAATTCAATACTTGGTGCTACATGCATGGAAATTGCTAGATTTTAATGCCGGCTAGGTTAGAATCGGTGAGACCATTATCATAGTACTAGTAACAATGTGGAACTCTAGAGAAAAGTCAATGGTTTCACCGATTTGCACTTGGCAGACAGTGGTTTTGGCTATGATAATTCTCACAGACGTGTACGCATGAGGGTCATTTATTTGATTTTCTTCTACACCAAATTCAATAATACAGACGACATAATGAGACGAATACAGAAACAGAATCAGAATATATTTTATTGTTAATCAAGACTCCCATAAAGAGCTGAACAATTACAAATAAATTTAATATGATTTATAATAATTAAAACATACCCAGGCCCCTACATATAAGAAAATCCTGCATTATTGAACACCAAAAGCACCCTATAAGCAATATCACTGATCAAAAATCAAAATCCAAGTAGCAGTTAGATCTTTGATATATGCACAATCATTCTGAACAAGATAATTGAAGACGTTTCAGAGGAGTTGCGGTGACAATATGATACTTTGGTGTTTTAGCTGTAATTGTCCAAGTCCAATAACTCCCATAAAAATAATCCGATCAATAAGGCAGTATGGTAGGCACATGTACACATCATGACTTACAATCCTACCAAATATGAAAGCAATCCATCAAGCGGTTTTAGAGGAGTTGCAGTGACAAGATGATACTTTGGTATTTTAACTGAAAATAGTACAAGTCCCATAACTCCCACAAAAATTATCCAATCAATATGGTTGTATAGTATGCATATCTACACATCATGACCAACATTACTACTAAATATGAAAGCAATCCGTTAAGCGGTTACAGAGGAGTTGCAGTGACAAGAACAGGACTGACAGACGGACGGACGGGTCGAAAACATTATACCCTACGAAACTTCGTTGCGTGGGATATGATAACAATGATGAATATTCAAAACCGTTGCGTGGGGTATGATAACAATGATGAATATTCAAAACCATAAACTTATTATACATTTAATGAGTGCACTATCTATGTGTAATAATATATGAACAAAACAACCAGTTTATTTGACTGGCCATCCAAATAATGAAAATTCACATGTCACTTTAATGTATATTATAAATAGACGGCAGAATATGGAAAAACGAAATGCTTTCCTCTATGAAATAGAAAAAAGTTAAATTAAGTTATGATTATAGTTAATGATATTGACTTCGATGCAGATAATGACCTCGACTTCGGTTCGGTCATTATCACCATCTCAGTCAATACCACTCTCCCGTGTGTAGTCTTTATTTCACTATAATGACAACTTTTTTCATAAACTATTATTAAATTAATCATAAGAGAAGGACTTTTCACAAGTCTTAACATTTTGAATATGGTTTGTAACTTTTATATGATTTGACTAATTTTTTCCAATACTATTGGAGATCTTTTACCGGGTATATAATTTGAAACACTATTTGAGATGATTCTTGAATTGCAAAATTGTTCATGTGATCATGCACTTCAATTTTTACATATGTCCAGCAGGTTCACATTTCATTTAAGATGGCCGCTGTCGGGAAAATAATTCAAAATATCATCCTACTAGAAAATCTTGAAAATTATTTATTTAAAAAAATGTTTAATACATCAAGTAGATGTTGACAAGGCATGGTAACATGGTGGTTTTCAACCAAATGTAATATAAGAACACTGATTTTAAATTCTAAATGACTGCCACCACATATTTTAGTTGAACATTGGAGCCTATGGGAAAATTTTGTGAATTGCTCCTTACAGAAAAAACTGTTTCATGCATCAAGCTAATAATTACATGTAATATACACGATAATATGACGGTCATCAAACAAATGTATGATTTTAGTACTGATCATAAATCCAAGAGTGTCGTGACTTAAGATCATACATGATATTAATTAGATATGGTAAAATAATGATCATCTATTAAATGAATAAAATTGTTACTAATCGTACAACTAAAATGGCTGCCACCTCCGACCTAACTTTACATATCTAACATATGGGGACATTAAAATCTTTAAAACTGATTTATACGTGAAGTTGGTATAAACTTTTAGCATTGTTATATGATGGTTAAGCTGCCAGATGAAAGATTTTGCTACCAATCATAAAACTAAAATAGCGACCACTTGAGATCTTACATTGGACCCGCTGGGAATATCCTATTATACTAGTAGCCAGATAAGCGATATACAGGTTCATGTGAACCTCTAGTTACGTGTTCGTGTGCACGAATATGAAAACTTTTGAAATATAGTGCAAAAAAATCATGACTAAACTAGTTCAATGTACATTTTGTTATCAGAATGCATCAATGTGTGTGAAATTCAGCCGGTTTGAAGCAGACAAGAGTTATTTGTGTCAACAATATTTTTAGTCCTTTTGTTTGTAAATGGGTTATTTAGTCTTCTTGCTCGATCGTTCTGGACTTAACATCATAGAATAGTGCGCCGCATTTTTCAAAATTTTGATTTGACCATAGAAAAACATGGACTTTGCCGCTCGGTGTAATTGACGCTAGTATACCATTCTCAACTTTTAAACCAGTGATTAGATTTGATAAACCTTTCAAAGAGCCTTTATCAAAAAACCACTATGGCCAAGTGCTAATCGACGAGATAATTATTATAGTTAAGCAATAGGTGCGATTGTTGAAAAATCATTATTACTGTAATAAACATTGATTTTATTACAGTAATAATTCCTTTATCGGGATCGCATCTATTGTTTAGACTATAGTAATGATCTCATCCATTCGCACATGGCCGATAGTGAAAACGCAATAGTGTACCTCCTAATTTAGGATTTGATTGACGATTTTTTTTTCAAATAGGAAAACATGGACTTTGCCATTATGTAATACGCAAATCCTAAATGTAATTAAATAATGCTTTCATGAATTTTTTTTTAATTAATTATGCAACAGTGCATCTTCAGTGCATCTCCATTTTCAGATTCTGATTTCATTAGTTTTGGGGTTTTCGAAAAGAAAAACAAATTTTGCTATTCATTTTGACAGGGAAACAAGTATGCCATTTGCAACTACGGCGAAAGTATTTATCAAAACTTGAGAGAAACTTTTAGCCCAAATTTTAGTGTAGATTTGTATCTGAACAACACTTTTTAAATATACTTTTAAGTAAAACTACAAAGTAGATTACAATGAATCTTTGAATGAATAATTATTGGCGTTGTGGCTATGAAGATTAATCATTTTCAAGTGATCAGATATAAAATATGGCCATTGTTACTAAAATAGCACATAGGGGTCAGGAAACAATTAGTTTTTCCTTGAAAGTCTATTTTGCTAGTGCCTGATAAGTGATACATGCACCTAGGATCAGTTGATATACTATCATAAAACAATTGTATTGCTATTGGAGGCGTCTTCCCAAGTCAGGTGTCTATGTACGTGGACTGGGGAGGATGTTTGAGTGTGGTGTTCAAAAACTACAATTTTTAAGCATACAAACACGATCATGATGGTTTATTGTTCAGCCCCCTTTGAAGTCGAGTATACTTTTGCGCCAGCTTAAGTTTTTAGACAATGATACATGTTTTTTGTTATATTAGTGATGTTCATTTGTAATTATTGTGATTTATATAGAGACTGCTTGTACATAAAATATAATAACTTATCTGGACTTAGTTTTCATTTCAACCAAGTACCAACTCGGAGGATCTATATGATGAAAAAGTGAAAATAGCAATATGTCAGACTTTACAACAATTGCACTTGAATTTGGACGACTTTGACCGAATTGTGTAACACAGATCCTAGTCACGTTACCTCTATATAGGGACGCATATTTGACTCTGAGGGGTTGGCAATGTCTTACTGGCCAAAAAAATGTTTGTTTTCGAATTTGGCGGATCAGAAAATCAATTTTTTACATTAGTTATTTACACTTTTACCCAGGTTAGATAATTCTTAATTTAAAAACTGCTACACCTTCAGAATCAAATGGTCCTCGCCTAACAATTGGTGTGATTAGGTCAAAACAGAATAATCCAGTCGTTATATACAAATATATATGTGATAACCGCAGTATACTTAGATAATGATGCATTTTGATAATATTAAGACATTGGCCATTTTATTGAAATGATAAAAATGTAATGAATTCACATTAGTGTCGTTTTTCCGGAGCACCTGGTGTCACACTTTTTCGAGAGTTCATTGTTAATGCTTTAGGTTTTATTGTTGTATTTGTAGTGTTTGCGATTTGTGGTTGTGTAGCGTGTTTGGTCTGCCGTCTTCTGGTGTCCTTTCTTATGCCTGGTGTCTGGACTTTGATCTTTGTAACAAAGCATCCGAAAAACGCAATCTTGAAATTTAGTAGTTGACAACTGATTCTATATTTCAGGGGAAAATTGTTCAGTTCTAATGATGAAACATAAGATTGGTTTAATGTTTTACATGTATTTCCGACAAAAAATATTGTACTATTTACTGAAGGCTTTTGTTATTTGCACATGATTTTATGGCACGTGAATAGATTAAGCCTTTTATGCTAGAACGCGTATATACATTAACAGAGATGAGACACATATCTTGCAAGTGCTCTATTATACCGGTATAGCCGCTCCTTAAAAAAAAACAAAAACAAAAAACAAAAAAAACAACAAAATAACGAAATATACCAATAAAATACAAAACAAAACAATAAGTCATCAAAAAATGTGGAAAGTTGTGTAAATTTTTTAAGTTGTAAACATGTCAACCCCTCGGTTTATAGAAGTCGAAGTGTAGTGTTGTGGACCTCTTGTATATGAAGCTATAGCAGAACCAGTTTACCCAATATCAATCCACTCTACCAGTTCAATTTTTATAATGAATACAAACAAGTACATTGGACCTTCGTAAAATTGGAGTTATTGTCAATTTTTGTCTATATTCTTCACCGAAGTATAATATTTACCAGAAAAAAAAATGTACCCAACAGCAGCCCCCCCCCCCGGATCTAGCGTTGCACTAGTAAATAATAACTTTAGTTGATCCATAACGGTATGATATACTAAGGTATCACTTAGCCAATACATCGAGATTTGGTAGAGGGCTTATACTGAACCAATTTAACTCAAATATCATCTGTACATTTAACAGATTTTCCATATTGTTTTTAGTTTCAGATCATTCTATCCCAAAGACACATACATCATTAGGTCTTTGCTTGTACCAAATTTAAGGAGGAGCGTATTCGAAATTAGATCAAAATCAAAATGAACAGTACATTTACTATATTAAGTATATGCATTTTCGATGAAAGACTGCTTGAATCGTGGTAGTTTAACATTTAACGAATTGAGATCGATTTTTGTACAACACACAATTGAAAACAAAGTTAAAAAAATCCAATTTTCAATGTGAATATGACAATTAACACTTCTAAATCAAAACACTTTTCGGCTGGTTGATTACATTTTTTTTATTTTTTTTAATTTTTCTATTCCATGCTCTTTCTGCACCATTTATTTTTTTGTTACTTCTGCTTTGAGTATCTATTAATTATTAAATTGATTGTAATATATAAAAGAAAGTTGTAAAGTTCGAATTGTTTTTTTTTTTCTTTTTTTTTCAAATCCAGTTGTTTGACAATAAATGTTTTAAAATAATTAGCTTAAAACACAGAAAAACACGGGCCACTGTGTAATAACGTCTACCATGTTGTGTTATTAATAGTACATGTATCACCAAATAGTCTAAGGGTGATAATTTTGACAATCTGGTTTGATTCTTTACAGCCTTATTAGGTGTTAATTTTGTCATATGTTATAGATAAATATTTATTATACAAAGTATCCAGCGGAGTTCAAAAGCACAAAACAAAGACAATAAATATGTAAGTCATTTCGTTCTGGACTGTGGACAGGGAAATATGTTTATGCGCAAGCTAAGGAGACTACATGGTTATGGCTAGATGGAATTAATTCGATGTCGAACTAAATGTGAAGTTACAAACCTACATAAATAATAATAATGACTTGAAATATTCACTGTTACTATTCCATTGAGAATTCGTTGTATGTCACATTTGCAATTGAATCTAGAAATTTAAAAGAAAAATGTTCGTATCATATAATGGATGTTAAGAATACAAGCAAAGTGCCTAAAGTGAGTTAACTTTTCAAATGTCCCTGTGCATTTCATGTAAAAACAGTCCCCGTGTAAAAAATTCTGTAGAACTCATTTCTTATCCGATTCCCATGAAATTTTCACTTTTAAAGGGAGTTTTATATGCAGATTCAGCTCACAATTTTGAAATAATTTTTAAGTTCACTTGTTTCCTTATTGTCACAATTTACAAACTGAAATTTCTAACGTCACAATTTACAAAGGATATATAGTAAATTTTGATTTTGAAAATTTTGGTTTGTGTTTAAATCGTCATAAAATGGAATTCTCAAGTCACAAAATATTAAAATTATTAGAATAAACTGTATATCAAACACCATTTAACAGTGAAAATTTCATGAAAATCGGATTAGAAATGGCTTCTAGAGAATTTTTTAAACAGATACCATTTTTACATAAAATGCACAGGGTAATTTGAAAAGTTGACTCACTTTTGGCACTAGGCTGTGTGTATGTGGAACTGTACATCGCTAGCCGAATTCCTGCACAGATGGCACTTCAGCGTCAATGTTATTTCTCAGTTTTACTGAAATAAAATATATTATTAAAATTGTAAAAATAACAGCTAGACCCACCATTCACAGACTGCATACAATATTATCATGTCTATATATACACACAACTTACCAAGTACATTTCCTACCCTCAGTTAAGTTATCTATTTCTACATACATTTCCTACCCTAAGTAAAGTAATCAATTTGACATATATTTCTTACCCTAGCTTAAGTAACCAATATGACGAATATTTCCTACCCTCAGTAAAGTAATCAATTTGACATTTATTTCCTACCCTCAGTAAAGTAATCAATTTGACATTTATTTCCTACCCTGGGTAAAGTAATCAATTTGACATATATTTCCTACCCTCAGTAAAGTAATCAATTTGACATATATTTCCTACCCTAGCTAAAGTAATCAATTTGACATATATTTCCTATCCTAGGTAAAGTTATCAATTTGCCATATATTTGCTACCCCCAGTAAAGCTATCTATTTCTGCAGGCATTTCCTACCCCCAGTAAAGTTGATAATTTCATAGCACATTTCTTACCCTTAGTAAAGTTATTAATTTCCACATATATTTCCTACCCTTAGTAAATTTATTGATTTCTGGATATATTTCTGAACCTTACTAAATATATTTATTTCCATATATTTTCTCGGCTTAGGAAATATTTATGTCCCAAAACCTTTACTACATGTTCCAAATGTTTTGCCAATTAATTATTTGGTAGCCTCGCCAAAGATATTCGTTTCCGTATATCTTTGCACCGGTACACAAAGATATAACAAAGCTTCATCTTTATACTGGTTTATAAATTCTTATCTTTCTGAAAACTTTACGGTTATCATAAACATACACAAAGACATAAAATTACATATGTTTTAAATAGGCCTTTATTTACTTGGTAAACCGCGGTCTCTTAAAACTGCGCTGAGGTTTGTAAAGTATGGCAAATTTTAACATTTACTTAAAGGAAAGCAAAGATAAATGTATGTAAAGATTTGTAAATGTTATGCAAATTTTAAACTTTGCATATATTTGTGTAACATTTGAATACGTCTGTAAATTAAAGATTTCATCTAGTGTAGACCAGTGACACTCTTTTACTAAAATTCAAATGGCTAACCATTAACGTATAGCTAGTACAATGCATTTTTTGTCTGATATCTGAAAGCTGCAATTATTATTATTTACATGTTCCATTTTCTTTACAGATAACAGTGTGTTTCCTGTCAGTGTTTTTATTCAATTACTATATGGTTATTGTGAGCGGAGGTCTTCCAAAATACCCCCTTTTACTTTTGAAGAAAATGGGTAAGACCCCGGAGCATCTATTATTTAATTATGGGAGTTCGCTACTCCGTTTGAAAATAAATAAGATTCCAAGTAAGTGTGAATTTTTGTTAGAACATTAAAAAGAAATAATTTAAGTGAAAACAATTGATAGGTTGATGATCTCGTTTTTTAGTTATAAGTGATTGAAAATTTGGCGGGAAACTAAACTCCTTCGATTTTTTCATAGGATTATTGACCATGAATGAATGTGACAGAATAATTAAAATTTAACGAAATTTTAACAGAATGCCCACTTAGATGTATACAATGAAATTATGGGAAAAAAATTAGGGGGTCCATGGGCAAAAAATTATAATGCTTTTAAAAGTATAAAACCAGAGAATTCCGAAAAACTGACAGAAATCCCAAAACATGAGGAGCAAACCTCCTTAAGTAGAAAACTATGAACAAATAATTATAACGACTGTCGAAAAAATTAGCACAAAATATATTTGATACAAATAACAAAATACCGAAGTTACTGTAAATTTAGTTTTTGCATATGGCCATTTTCGACAACTAATGTCTAACCATTGCAGATAGAAACTAATCATTTGGAAAGACAAGTATATAATATATAGCAAGCAAGTAAAAAAAATAAAAACACTGTTTCTTTATTCTTAAAGGTGAGAAAAGCATTAGTAATGAACACATTTTTTTACATACAGCTTTAGCTTTCGTGGTGACTCAAATATTGTTTGTTTCCTAGAATCAGTATTGACGTTTTCAAAAAAAATACATATAGAATAATGGAAGTTTTGTTTCGGATACAAAAAAAATATTGTCGACATAACGGACGAGCCCACTTTGTGGACGAGTCTATTATTGGAGACAATATTTGAAGTATCCGAAAAAAACTTCTATTATTCTTTTTATCGGTAATTAACGAATTCATTTGATACAACACAGTTTGAATTCGATGAAACCATGCAATTAACTATTAGTAAAAGAATTTGTGCGATACTTTACGGTTTTTGTAGATGTATATTTCTTCGTTTACATTGATGCGCTGTTGCTTTTTGCCAATATTGTTTCGTAATCGGGCAGTAGCAAGTACTGAAACTATTTGCCTCAAGAGATTAAAGGAAATCATACAAATTACCGATAAATGCATATAACACAATTAACTACTGTTATATGATTTTCCTTGTCAGACATACACAGAACCCTTGTTCTGTTTCAATGCAAAAGAAGTTACAGACGACGGCAAGAATCACATCAGCATTTCTTGATTCTATAGCTGGTTTAGTCAAGCATGTACCANGACTGAACGATGGAATTAATTCGCTCAGGTTGGAATCGGCTCAAAGACGATGAGATCTTGTGCATCTCTACTACTACTTGTAAATAGAGATCTTCCGTTATTAAGTGATAAAAGCTTCCTCTAAAACTGAAACAATACAAATTTAAGTTCTTTATATTATAAAAACAAGTATTTTATATTTTTTCTCGTTTCGTTGTCACGAGTATTTGCTTATGGAAAATTTGAAACTTTTACACTTTGATTTCAGGAGTATAAATTTCGTCACGAGTGGACGTGATTACCAAGCCAAGTTTGTTTTTTTCAACTAAAGAGTATATTCTCTGTACAATTTATATGGAATATATTTAAGAAATACGAGAAGTACAGGAAGCTACCAACTGAGCATGCTCCTAGCTTTTTTCATTTTTTGTTTCCCATCGCAAATAATGCACTCGAGTATCCATTATCTTAATATTAGTTAATTAGAAAAGAAATAAAAAATTGAAACGAAAATAAAAGGAGAAGAGAAGATCTACAAACAATTTCTTCTAGAATCAATAAGTTTCACAAACAATGCAAAATGGTCATCATCGTCAAATTACCTTTTTTCAGAGAATTTAATATCAAGGTGACGACAACAAAAGGAAAAGTTATCTTTTACGTCAACAAACTGGCAAGTGAAGTGTTCCAACTCCAGGAATCAAATATTAAGTATCCAAATAAAATACCGGTACCCCAAAGTCCACAAGTTTTTGCTTGATGAAATTGAATACATTCACGGTGCGCAGAAGCATCCACTTTGGTCTTGTTTTGTTTATTCTTCAAAGAAATCTTTATATTATATGTTTTATGTTCTTTTAGATATGTAATAAATTCATATAATTTCCATACATACATTGTATATTGCAACGGTTTTGAAAGCGAATGGCGTAAGTTTCATTTGTGAGATGTGTAATTTTATACCCAAAGCAGACGTTCCGACATGATGTCTGCGGAGAAAGAAATATAATTCAGAGCAGAGAGGTGGTAAATGTAAACATGACTGAATGCAAAAAGATCGCGAATGTAGATTTGATTGAAAGCAGAGCATGCAGAAAGATAGCTTATGTAAGACTTGATTGAAAGCAGTGCAGAAAGATGCTGTATGTAGACGTGATTGAATAAAGTGCAGTAAGATGGCGTATGTAGCCTTCATTGAAAGCAGAGCAGAAGAATGGCGCATACTGACTTGATTGAAAGCAAAGCTGATAACGTATGTGGGCTTGATTAAAAGTACTGCAGAAAGATGGCGTATGTGGACCTGATTGAAAGCAGAGCAAAGAGATGGTGTATGCATACTCGATTGAATGCAGAGCAGAAAGATGGCAAATGTAGACTTGATTGAAAGCAGAGCAGAAAGATGGTTAATGTAGACTTGATTAAAAGCAGAGCAGAAAGATGGTGTATGTAGACTTGATTGAAAGCAGAGCAGAAAGATGATAAATGTAGACTTGATTGAAAGCAGAGCAGAAAAATGATGTATGTAGGCTTAATTTCAAGCAGAGCAGAAAAATGGTGTATATAGACTTGATTGAAAGCAGAGCAGAAAAATGGTGTATGTAGACTTGATTGAAAGAGCAGCTAAATTGTGTATATAGACTTGATTGAACGCAGAGCAGAAAGCTGGTAAATGTAGACTTGATCGAAAGAAGAGCAGACAGATGGTGTATGTAGACTAGATTGAAAGCAGAGCAGAAATATAGTAAATGTAGACTTGATTGAAAGGAAAGAAGAAAAATGGTGTATGTTGACTTGATTAAAAGCAGAGCAGAAAAATGGTGTATGTAGACTTGATTGAAAACAGAGCAGAAGACTTGATTGAAAGCAGACCAGGAAGATGGTAAATGTAGACTTGATTTTTTAAAGCAGAGCAGAAAGATGGTGTATGTAGACTTGATTGAAAGCAGAGCAGAAATATTGTAGATGTAGACTTGTTTGAAAGCAGAGCAGTAGACTTGATTAAAAGCAGAGCAGAAAGATGGTGTATGTAGACTTGATTGAAGCAACGCAGAAAGATGACGTATGTAGACTTGATTGAAAGTGCTGCCCAGAGAAGATTAAACATTTGACGAGAGGTTCCACTCTTCGATTGGTTTTAAAAAAATGATACAGTCCAATGAAATGTAAAGTCTTCTAATGTCATTACGTTCTACATATATAGTCTTTCGTGGTATACTCTCAGTCAATTGTCATCAACAATGTTTCTTTCTCTGTATCAGTCTTCCGGAACATGGATTAGAGGTGTAAAATTACATATCTTTGAAATGAAACTTTTGTCACTCGCTTGGCTATATTTTGATTTGCAGCTTAAAGCACATCTCCCATTTTAAAAATATTTGGGGACGTAATTAGTAACAAACGTGCATATATAATGTTTTGCATGTGGAGGCTATGTTCGAAGTATTTTTGTGTTTATGACAATTTTATGTTTATTGACAAACTCTTGTTTGTTGGCAAGGGCAATGACTAGGTCAATAATTCAGGAAAAGAATGTGCAATAATTTGTGTGCAGCTCGAATTATATTGGCGACGCAGGACTAGTTCCGACTTTGAGGCAAGTCAGCACCAGAAAGTGACATTTATATTCATTTCTCAATTCATGACTATGATGCAATTTTAAATATCAAACATAACTTTTGTTATTAATGTAAATTGATTTGTGTTATAGCGTGCGTAAAACCTTTACTACATAACAAACATTCCAATAAATATTATTTTGCAAAAAACTTGTTTCATTATTGGTTTCTCATTAAAATGTTATTGCAAATAGGAATGAATTTAGATTGGCAAAGCGTAAAACGCCAAGCAAAACAAACGCTTATAGACTAAAAAAATAAATAAACGAAATATATTGTGAAGTTTAAAAGTGTACAAACAGATGGGGAAGTTTGGAGCTGCAAAAAAGATAGGGATGTATAATCTGAGAGAGACCGATTTGGAATGTTTTGATATTTATGAAATAGATAAACAAATTCATCGAAAACATAATTAAATATTCGACACTCCGGGAAAGCATTCAAAGATCTTCTCATCTGAAACAACAAAGCAAATTGGATACAAACTTGGTCACAATAGTCTGTTGGCGATCTCCTTTGAAAATATGACAAGTTCGTACTCTATCCAAGAAGGCCGACATCGGGAAACTTACTTAAAATCGTACCCTTATGGAAATGCACACTCGACGATCCTCTGATACTACTAGGCCAATAGATGATTTGCCAATTATCTAATGTCCTTGCCAGTTCTATTCAAACTTTGTGTTCCTTGGTCATACCTTCAAAGGGAAAAAACTCCTACACCGAACTGTCAAATGGATTTGTTTAATGCAGGTCTTTGAGCTTATCTACTGCGGATAAAGTATTTCGTACACAATATTTATCATTTTCTACATTGAGTTAACATATACATGTATTCGAAATTTAACAAAAGGACATGCCAGGTTAGTGCAGATGATTAAGTTTTTGTACTCTAATTAAGTATAGCTTTTTAGAGTTGTAAGCGCTTTTTGAAATTAGATTTTGATTTTCGTTACTGACTAAACGTCTCCTAAAGATTCAACTTTCATAGTTTTCAATTGAAAATACTCTATTTTTGCTCGTGGGATGTTCCAAAAAGTTACCTCCCTTTTGGATTTTGCTAAATTCATTTTGTTGCTTGTAGAACTTGCAAATAGTCTATTGAAACGAAACTCGGTCAAAATAGTCTGGCCTCTTAGAAATATATGTACTGCAAGTCTGCATCACATCCAAGATAGCTGCCTCTGGGGCATAGTTTAACATTGGACCCTACTGGAAAGCATTCAAAGATTAAATAAAAAAAACAAAAAAAAAAAAACAAAAAAAACAAAAAAAAACAAATTGAACCATCTAGGTTACAATATTCCCTTGGTGATTCCCTTTAAAAATATTGTCCGTCAAGTCTGCATCTCAGCAGTATTAACATTTGACCTCATGAGAATGCACATTCAATGATCTTCACCACTGTTACTACCACACCCATTGGATACAAGCCTAATCACAATTGCCCTTTGAAGTTCCCAGACCGCCCTGGAAAATGAGTTCGCTGTTCTCATTGGTATAACAGCAATTTTTTCGTTGTAAAAGAAAAACATAAATTTCTAGTATATGAAACAATGAGGTGATTTTCCGATTTCCCGTGCATCGGCATCGAAAGCGCCATTTTTAAATTGGCGCCCGTGGTTTATGAAAATATATTTTACAGGTGAAAACTCTGAATAATTTAAACAGAAAAAAATCACGTTCTTCTAACATATTATACGTTTAAGGAAATGAATCATCTATATACAAATACCGTATTTTTGTATCTATGACAACCGGAAGTGAGTTTATGACGCGCTCTAAGCTCATTCAAAGCAAATAAGCCAAAATCGGGTTTTGTTTTTAACTTTTTATTTTACTGTCAGTTAATAAAAGAGACTGTTTTTAGAAGAACAAACATTAAACAAACTGAAATGAAGCAAAATCAAACACTAGACAAAAAAACACAAACAAACAAAGAGAACTTTTTACCAGGAAAAATGACATGTCCTCTTATACACCTCTCGGGCATCCTTTCGTAAAATATGATTAAATTTACTTGAATGTTAAATACAATCCGATCCAGCCCTCGGCCATCTGCATTTGTTATTGCATGTTTATGCTATAACGATGACAACCAAAATAAAGCTTGGTACTCTGCTCGTTTAAAGTGCTGAAAAAGAGCATTCTGTGTTTGGGCAGAAGCTCCTTCTGTGACCACCTTTTTTAAAAAAAATTATACCGCATTTGGATTCAAGTCGAACTTGTCAGAGATCCGTTGTAAATATGCGATATATATTGTTCCAAATTATCTGTGATCTCATCTATGGAACGTATAGACAGGCCGACAAAAGAAGAAAATGTCGATAGATATGCTTTGAACAGTTCCCAAGGTCTGACCATTCCTTGTTTCACAAGGCAGCTTGTTGAATCACAACTAGTAATAGCATGAAAGGCATGCAGAGCTTAATACAAGTTTAGTTCCAGCTTACCTGCGATGATTTGGGTCGTCTATTTCGCCTATCTTTAGACAAATGCAACCAAATCTCAACGAAAGTGTACAAGGAGAACAAGAATATCCTTTTTAGGAGAATGAACAATAATGCGTTGAAATCCAGAAAATGAAACATATTTGAGATATCATTTGTGCATCTGCTTCTCCTCTGTCACTGCTAGACCACAATTCTATGTCAGGAGTACCTTTGATATCAGCCCTAAGAATAGCCGCGGCCTAAAAAGAGTAGGGATTTTGACGTTGTCAGATAAAGCTTAACATTCGTTCGGCTAGAAACATTGTGCTTGGGATACACAGTAGAAATAATCGATTCAACTGCTGGTTTTGCCATGTGTATGACGCTGTGGCTGCAACTATATATCATATCAGTTGTATTTTTCATAATCCATACCACCATGTAAAAATGAAACTGATAATATAAATGAAAATAATTGATCTTTTTTATAGATGACATGCATTGCAAAGTAAAGATAACCGTGCATGAACAATTAGAGGAATATGGAGTAAAAGTACATGGGACAAAATCCCTATAAATGCATGGTAAGAATAAGCAAATAGAACATCAATTGCATTGTTGTTCTTCATCTTTACGTCAATATGAGGCCTTCAACAAAGAGCAAACACTTCCACCTCAAACACCTACAATTGCCGAAAATTACAATCACAAGCCGCAATCAAAAAGTAACCTACACTAGAAAAACACAAATGATAAATAAGAGACAAAGGTAAAGATCGATAGGAACTCGTTTTTTATAGGTCTCAAATCAAGCTAGTTTAATTTTAACATTTTTAAGTTTGAGTTTTATTAAATTTGTTATAAATAAGCAGCAAACAATAATTAAAATAACCAAACAGTTTTATCAACATCCAGCTGCACTTTTCCACAAATTGATAAAGGATAAACTTATTGGCCAATCAGTAACTGGGATCAAACTTCCTCACATGTTAACTTCTTGAACTTTTCTTAAATGAAATAGAAATGTGAAATTATTACAAAAATTAAAGAATCTTACTTATAAAACAGCAAAGCGCTTTGCAAAAATTATATATAGCCGTGAAGTTTTATGTAAAAGTAAACATTTTATTTACGAGAAAATAATTAATAGTCTTTTTATTTCAAAATTGTTTTATCAAAATTGTTTCAGTAATTTACTTATTTTAATTATTCGTGTTATTTATACATAGTTTTTCAAGATAATAATTTAAGCAGATATTAAGATATATTTCATATTGATAAATGAACAAAGTGTCACAAGTTGACGAAAAGTTACTCGATACTTTAAATGGCTTTTTTCTCTGTTAATGGCAGGTGTTCCTAATTAAAAGTTATTGTCAAATTAGTCTTATTGTTATTTTAATGTTAGGTATCTAGGTTGATAGATTTGCTGACATTAGAAACTTAGTGTTTTATAAGTGCCTAACCAATTATATTTTAGTTTTCAAATAACTAAATACCGAAGTTACTGTGAATTTACTTTCTGCATATGCGAATTTCGACAACTTATGTCTCTTCAGTGCAGATAAAATCAAAACGTTTGGAAGACCAGAAACTCAAAGATATTTAAAAACTGATAGACAACAAATAACCAATATGATCTAAATGTAAAGTCAAAAAGATTATTTATAACAAAGATTTTCATTGGTAAAACGAAGATTTCCTGGGATCTCCAAGCACGTGAATGATTGTGTTTAAATTAGGCCGTTGTGCTCTTATCTTCAGTTACATGGAGATTCCCAGTGAATAACAGTTGTTTTAATTTGCAACTCTTCTTCGTTTTTACCAGGTAAGTGTTATTTGTATATTTTACTAATTTTAGACAAACTGTTGATATTATTTTAGACAGCAATATTGATGCGACTTTTTAATAGAACCAATTAATTGAAATTTAATTAATTATGCAACATCTTTAAGAATGTTTTAAGTTCAGCAATAGTCAAAAATCGCTATTTTTTGTTGTTTTAAGTTTATATATTATATCAGTCATTTGAAGTTTTCTTGTACGATAGCTTTTTGCATTTATCACATGGATATCGATTTGTTTACCTTAGAACTGATTCGATATTTAATGAGCAAAATATTTATATACCTACAATTTTATACTACACATTTAAGTACGCATAATATATGTTGCATGTTGTTTTGAAAACCGTAATTTCAATTATAATCATGTTGGAACGTTCAGAAGTATACATTGCCGCTAATGCTCACATAATTGTAAAATATCATTATTACCGTAAACAGTGAGTTATTACCGTAAACATTTGTAAAAGTTATGATCATTCGCAAATGTCATTCTATTTTACTGGAAGTCTTGCGTAGACATTGTAATAAGATACCGGAAGTATACATTTAAACTTATCATGCACAATCATTGTTATAGAATACCGGAAGTATCGAAATGAATTGTCATGTGTAAATATTGTTTTTATATAACCGGAAGTAGTGAATTTGAATCGACATTGAAAAATACAATATCATTTACACTCGAACATGTTTAAAATAAATAGAAACACAAACACATATTTTACTGTATGAATTTGCATTGTTGCATTTGTTGATTTAACTTCGGTATTTAGTTATTTGTTATGCTTTAAAGTGATTATTTATAAGAAAAATATTATTTACATGTATCTAATTCTTATATTCTCGTTGCAGACTTATTTACTATGTTTGGGAAATTTGTGTTTTAAAGAGACATTCAATTAATTCAATATTTAAAGTAAAAATATTTTCCGTTTATTTGTGCTTTAAAGAGATGTTTGAATCTAACATGTCTTTCATTTCAGCATTTCTATTCATACTTTGTTTTATTGTTTTATGTTGCCATGTGACTCAGCTTGAGTTACATGGAGATTCCCAGTGAATGAAAGTTGATTTAATTTGTAACTCTTCTTCGTTTTTACCAGAGCCAAAGTCATACTACGACATCGGCCCAAAATTATTACGACATCTGGTGGACGAACTAAAAGATCCCAGCTATTCCCCGAGTCTACAGTAACACCAAATGCCTCCTCCACTGAACAGCGGTGTAACTACAAGATCACAGAGTGCAAGTGAGTCAACAACTGGAACAGTAACAGCAACTATTGAAACAACAACGGCAGCGACAACCGAAATATCAACGACAACAACAACGCCATCTTCGGTTGGTACAACAACTACTACTCCCGTTGCAACATCAACTGAAGCAGTTAATAGATCAGTCAGTATACCAGAAGGTATCAACAATGAGAATTTCAATGGACGACAAATTGCTGTTCAATGGTGGAAAATGTTTGTGCAGTGGTGCCAATTGCACATCAACACTAACATATGTGGAACATTTCTCTTTATGCTTGCAGAAGGAGCATCAAGTTCATGGTACTTCAACCAATTAGAGATGGTGAAAACAAATCTAGAACAGTTGAAAACAGCTTTCCTTCACTGTTTTTCAAAACAGAATGGTATATTTGACGTTGGAATACTGCAGATGAAACAACGGGAAGATGAGAGTGTCGAGGATTTCTTCGTGAGAATGTAGACTCAGATACGGGATACAGTCATTCCAGACAACATATTGGTAGGAAATGGTAATCAAGGCGCTTAAGGGAAAGATTGCAGAAAAAGTTTTTTCACATGTGCCCCGACCTACAACAATGAAGGAAGTCAGGGAAGTAGCACTGCAAGCAAAACAGGCGGTTCGGCTAAACGACGACACAACGATAGCTAGTCTGCAGTTTAGTTTCAAGCGACTTGCGGAAAAATTTGACACTTCGTTGCAATGATGCACCCTAATGATTTTCATCAACAACAACACTACAGGAGGGACAGTGATGACAGAAGAGAACGAATACCAGAAGACACAGTATGTAACAGATGTGGTACGTTGTGTAAGCGTAGAAATACATGTCCAGCCTTTGATAGAACATGTCGCAAATGCAATAAGAAAGGTCATTTTGGTCGTGTATGTATATCGAGCAAACGTACAAATTATAGAAACAATAAAAAAAGGCATTATAATAGTAGAAAATAGGGAAACGCGCCTATCCGAAGGCGCATGTCAAAGGAGAGTCACAAAGGTAGTAATAATGCAGAGGTAAATTTGGAAACATCTATGCATAAAAATACCACCGTTGTTGATGTGTTAGGAAAAAACACACATTGCCTTTTAGATACAGGTGCAACGATAACGTGTTGTAGTTCAGATTTCTTTCAAAAATTACCCCAAAGTAAAGATCTTTGCAAATTTGAATACTTTTCAGTAACAGGTGTTGGAGGTATGCGTTCGAAAGTAATTGGCAAAATTTAACTTCCATTATCATTTAGAGGCACTGTATTTCATCATATGTGCACGTTGTTGAAGGGTTACAACACTCACTTATCATAGGTATTGATTTCATGAGACAACATGGCGTACAACTTGATTTAGCCACAAACACAATGCATCTGCCTGATACACCAATAATTTGCACATTACTAACTAATACCGGACTTGCAAGGAATCTGTCAGCTATAACTATACCCCCTTCAGCACAAACGTTACATTTTCGTCAAAATTAAAAAACGGAATTCAGGGGATAAAGTTCTCTTTGAACCGGTTCAAGACATTCAGGGTTTAAATCTGATGGCTGCTAAGTGTTTGGTTAAAGTTAATAAGAAGAGAGTAGTCATTAGAGTTTTAATTCCCACTAAGAAATCAGTTACTATTCCTGTAAATAAGGTATTAGCCACAGTCGAAGATATACAGGAGATAATTAATGAACCATCATGAAAAGCAAATGTGCACACATTGAACACCGGAAATGACAAGAAAACACCAATTGATTTTGATTTAAATAATTCTGATTTGACACAAGAACAAAAAGAGACATTAAAAAAATTTTTGAACAGCAATAGTGATGATTTGCAACTAGTTTTTGAGAATTAGGTCATTGAACTGTGTACAAACATAAGATAGGGACATATGATAATGTCATGCCAGTGAGAAGACCAGTGTACCAGCAGTCGCCGCCCACTAAACATATCATCGACAGTAAAGTAGAAAAGATGCTGTAGAACAAAATCATTCAGCTATCAAACAGTGAGTACCACTCTCCTGTACTTTTATTGAAGAAAAAATCTGTGGAAATGAGATTTGTTGTGGACTATCGAGGTCTTAACAAACAGACAAAACCTTTGTTATGGCCTTTGCCAAGACTTGAATGTGTATTCGACACAGTAGATGCATCAAAAGCATCATCCCTTGATCTTCATTCTGGATTCTGGCAGATAGAAATGGATGAAACGACAAGGCACAAAGCAGTATTTATCACAAGAAATGGTATTTTTGAATGGTTGTGTATGCCCTTTTTTCTTCGTAATGCTCCGATCAGTTTTCAAATGATAATGACTCAGGTTTTGAGAGGTCTTAATTGGAAATTCGTTTTGGTTTATGTTGACGATATTTTGATTTTCAGTGAAAATTTTGAAGAACATCTTAGGCATCTAGAGCAAGTATTTAATAGACTTCGTGATGCTAATCTCACTTTGAAACCAAGCAAGTGAAGATTTGCAGCTAAGGGGGTAAAATACTTAGGTCACATCATTTCAAAACATGGAGTTCAAGTTGATCCTTCTAAAACAGAGACAGTTAGTAAATTTCTGCTACCAAAAACAGGTTAAATCTTTTTTGGGGCATTTGTTCTTATTGTGGAAAGTTTGTGGATAACTTTGCGAAAATTGCTTTTCCTTTAAATGCTCTCTTAAGAAAAGTTTGTTAAAAGACAATTCAGTGGTCGCCACGTGCACAGTGTCAAGAAGCTTTTGATTAGTTGAAACAAGCACTATTATCAGCACCGATCTTGGCTTATCCTGACATGAATAAACCCTTTATGCTGACTTCTAATGCTGGTAAGACAGCTTTTGGTTTTGTTCTTGGTCAGTTAGATAGCCAGGGTCGTGAGCATGTAATAGCCTACGGAGGAAGGAGTCTTTCAAAAGCCGAAAGAAATTGGTGTACGACAGAACAAGAATGTTTGGCTGTTAAAGAAGGTATCAAGCAATTTCATACATATCTAACTAGGATATTCACAATATTTACGGCTCACAAGGCTTTAAAATATTTGATGGATCAAAGAAGCTGATGGTAAATTGGGTCGTTGATCTTTGACATTGATGGATTATGATTTTGAAATAGTTAATAAACCAGGCAAAAAAAACGAAGTGGCTGACGCAGTAAGCAGACGACCATATACTGAGCTGACCGATGACACAATTAAGGCGTCGTCAGTTAAAGAATATGTTACTAGTCCAACTGCAGTAAACATTCCGTCTATTGAGGTTAAAGAACAATCTGTACGAGTAGACCTGGAGTTGACGAGTACCATGTTCTAGCTCCTTTGGATCCAGACACTCAAAATGCAAAATTGTTAGTTAATTCTAACATGAGTCAGTTGCAAAGGAATGACCCCGATTTCAAAGGAATGTATGAATATTTACAGGACGATATTTTGCCAAATTCTGACAGAGTTGGAACAAAAGTTTAGCAGAAGCTCAAGATTTCTCTATATGTGATGGTATTTTGTACAAATGGTTTCAGAAGCGGTTCAAAACAGAGGAGGATGAGAAGTATATAAAGCAGTTATGCCTCCCCGAAGTGTTACGTCATGATGTATAAATAGCATTTCATGACACAAACTTTGGCGGAGCGCATCTTGGAGTTGATAGAGGGTTTTGGCTGTTTTGAGACAAAAGTACTATTCTCCAAGAATGCACCAAACAGTCAAAAACCATATCTTCTCCTGTGACAGGTGTCAACGCATCAAAGTTGACAAAAAACAAAAAAAATCCGCCTTTCACTCCTTTACCTGTTGTTCGATCATTTGAAAGGTGGCATATTGACTTTCTGAAATTGAGTAAAAACAAAAAAGATGGGTATCAATATCTCTTTGTCATGGTTATTCTTTTACTAAATGGGTAGAGGCTTTTCCTATGAAAACTCAAGAGGCATCCGAAGTGGCAAAAATTATATTTTCAGAGATTTTTGCTCGCTACGGAGCGCCTCGAATTCTATTCTCAGATAGAGGAAAGAATTTTATGTCAACATTGGTTCTCTCTTTGTGCAAAGTTTTTAATGTCACAAGGCATGATACTAGCTCGTATCATCCTTAGACAAATGGTAGGTAGAAAGGACTCAATCAACTCTAATTAAATCATTCAGAGTATACTGTGATAAGGATCAAAATACCTGGAATTTTAATGGCAATAAGAAATTCTCCTGCAACTCAGTCTACAGAGTTTTCTTCCTTCCATTTGCTGTTTGGCAGAGAAATGAATTTACCCTTTGACATCTCTGTTTTACCAAAACAGCCAGTGTCGGCGGATGCCAAGCTTCAACTGAAAGAAGTTCTTTCAAATTAAAAATTACACAAGATTTGGCAACTTTAAAAATATGAAAGCCAAGCTTCAACTGAAAGAAGTTCTTTCAAATTAAAAATTACACAAGATTTGGCAACTTTAAAAATATGAAACAAAACAGGCAAAAGCCAAAGCCAAAGAAAGACACGATCGAAATTCGAAAATACCACAGTTTCAATTAAGAGATTTGGTTTTACTTCGGCAACATGTGGTTCCCGTTGGTCGTTCACCTAAATTGGTAGATAAATACAAAGGACCTTATTACATTAGTGAGTTAGGTCAAAATTTCACATACAAGTTGAGACTCTGCAAGGACAATAAGGAGCTGAAGTCAATGATCAATGCAAAAGAGCTAATATTGTACAAGGATCCTAAAGATCATCAGATTAAACCTAATCAAAAAGTTCAGCAGCAAAATGAACAAGATGATGATCAAGCTAATGGGAGTGTGCAAGAGGCACAAGATGAATATAACACACCTACTGAAAATACAGAGAATAATGATGATAGCAATGCGGACACAAATGAGGAAGAATCCTTTCCCGTGGAAAAAACTCAAAAACTTAAAAGTAAAGCGCGTGGAAGGAAAGAAATATATCCTGGTTTAGTGGGCGGATGGCTCTAAATAAACTTGGGAATATGTCTGGGAATTTTTAATTCGTAAGTTTTTTACAACATATACTTAAACTGGCGCAAAGTGAAAACGCACAAAACATGTTTAAATAGACGATAGGTCAAAAAAAAAAAAACACCTGTTAACACTTACACCGTTTAATGAAAAAAAAAACACATGCATGTATCTTCTATCTTCCGAAGGTGGTGTCATCGTTTGTTTGCTAGTTTAAGATTCTGATGACTTCTTTTTAGATCCTTTTCGGCATTTTTGTTTCTAAAGAAAGATGTATTATCAAGTAAATTGTAGTGTTTTGTCACATTAACAGAGTTTGTTCTGTTTCATAGTGCTAAAGTTGTTAGATTATTACACAATTTGCTATTATTCACCTTTTTTGTAAAGAATTACAGTTTATTTAAACAAAAAGGGGATTTAAAGCATTAATTATTTATTTTTCGATACACGATTTGTCTGCCAAACATCCGGGATCAAAATAACTTATTCATTTTCCAAATATTTTCTATAAAAATACTTTTTGAAAGAAGAAACCAAAATTTAATGGCGTCTTGTGACATCATCATTCAATATATTTCAAACATTGTTCATGAATAGAATTGCCAGATGTTTCTTCTCATTTGCAGTAGACTTGTATACAACTTAATTGAACGGGTTCAAAATTTTTGGAGAAAGAAATAGATGTCGTTTCTTTTTATGGCTGCTATATTAAAATATTTAGGGTGCTAAGCAGC
Source organism: Modiolus philippinarum (assembly GCA_002080025.1). Taxonomy (NCBI): domain Eukaryota; kingdom Metazoa; phylum Mollusca; class Bivalvia; order Mytilida; family Modiolidae; genus Modiolus; species Modiolus philippinarum. The sequence continues at coordinate 3,374 of MJUU01012724.1, read as the reverse complement.
ATTGAAAACTAGTATTTAAAACAAGTGGTGCGCTTCTCTTGTTGCTAGGTATACTTGTCAAGCATCAGAAAACTTCTCTATATCCTTGTTCTAAAATGAATTTAATTTTACGTTATATGCTTCAATTTCCATTGTTAAATTTGAAATGCATCAACTTTAAAAGGTATTTCTATTTTATTTGTATTTTCTTTGTTTGCTGATACAGCAATAAATAAATAATATTTGAATGCAGTACTAAGGTCTCCATATTGATATTTACAAATTCTTATTTACTTGTAGAGTCCTTCTTTGTATAAAAGTCTATTTGTCCGTTGTTGATAGTTATTACCTTATTGTAATAGGTGATGGCTAAACGTCAATTCTACGCGACCTAAATCTTACTTATTTTAGTTTGGAAATTGTATTTTAGATTGTAAGAAAAGCCCTTTACAAAAAAATCATATGAAGTAGAATTTAACCACGACGAAAATAATATTTGCATACTAATATACCCTTTACAACAATGAATTATATAGACATTTCAGTTTCCTCTTTCAATTATACAATCAAGATAACAGTAAACACCTATAATGGCGGAAAACTGCAATCACATGCCACAATCCACATGGGAACCGCACCAGAAAAACACATAACATTCTAGAGACAAACGTATTCAACGATAGGAACTCGGGATAACCGGATAGTAGGCCACTTTCTCTATGACTGCTATCTTGAAAAACAAAATGCATGTAAAAAAGAACATGACAAAACTTAATTAAGAAAGATGGGTCAAAGAATGCTCGCCGCCAAACTGTCGGCTAGCTTAAGGAACCTAGTCTGCTGGTAAAACACTGTCGAACTACGGAAGGAAAATCACACTCAAAACTTCCATGAAGGATTTGGTTAAAAAGTCGTCATGTATTTCAGTATATATCGGTATTATGAGTGAGGGGCCAGCATATGTGTAAAATATTCAGGTCACTAGAATCAAAAGCCAATTTAACGGATAGACATAGAATATGCCTTCGATATCAACAATTGCGTAAACAGAGTAAGCTCCATCCCAATTTCACTGGATTTTTTTTATCAGTTTCTCGTATGTTTTAACATCATTTCCGTAAAATCGGGTATGAGATATTCCCTTTGTAATAAGTTAATTGCGAGTCACATCATATTTAGATATCAAATGTTGGTATCTTCTGTAAAATTTCTTAATAGTATTTAATTATTTATGAAATCTGTAACCCTGTTGTAAAACCTTAGAGTGAGAGTGAGCTTACGCGGATTAAAACCGTCAAATATAGAACAAACGCGTGCAAATCGTATCAGTTGAGATATATACACCCCGTAGGATGGAACTAGAGGAACGTCGCCGTCAAGAAAAGGGAAATAAGAAATAGGGATATCGAAATTGTCCCTTTTATCATAAATTTTAGTTTTTATTTTACCAGAGTCAATGGTGATACTAAGATCTATAAAAGGGCAGTATTCCAATTTATCGGGATTGTATTAAAAAAATTGTTCCATATTGAGAAGTAATAAATATAGTTAAACATATATGAATCTTATGCTTCGATCTCTTCAAAGGTGTTCTCCCCATGCATGCACCAAAACTTTGATTATCCGTTTGCTTACTTAGATCAAAATGCAATATTTGTTTTATATATTATCTATTTCATAAATATTTTTTATAAACATAATTTTTATGAGCATATTTCCATTTATTTGAGTGAATATATTATGTTTCTACTTTCCTTGTTCGTATTTATCGTCCATTCGTTTCTGTAACCACTTTCACATAAAATTTCGACGTCCCATTGAATATTCCTAATTATATCCATGATATGAATAACAAAATACCGAAACAACTGTTAATTTAGTTTCTAAATATGCGCATTTCGACATATTATGTCCCTTTAGTGCAGATCAAATCAAAACATTTGGAAGTCCAGGTACTGAAATACTTGTAAAAGCTGATAGAAAAGTCAAAATCAGCTAAGAACAGAGCTATGCACGAGGAAGATAATTATGGAATATAGGACATTTTGTTTTTGATAGGGAGTTTATCAGGGCCAGTATCAAGTAAGCCCGCAAGGGCGAGCTTGATGCGTTACGCCGTGATAAAGTCCGTATCAAAAACAAAATTTCCTATATTTCTTTTATCGGTAATTAAAAAATGAACAGAGCTCTAAAATAAATTGAAATAAACTGAAATTTATATTTAGGCAAAGTTAATTTTTTGTTTATTGCAATAATATAAATGCATTCTTCATTCAACGTCTTACGCGTATGAACACGCCAATTAGTACAAAACATGACGTCAGCTTAGCAACCCGCACGTGACGCCTTCACAGTGACCTAATAATTTTGTGATAATGTCCAGTACAGTGATACTGGGATTATCAGTCTCTGAAGATCAAAGGAAATTCATACAAATTACCGATAATACACAATGATCTCCATGAAAAGAAAATATTATCAATGCCCATTTTTTTTTATCAGAAACGCTGAGAACTCCATAATTCTAATACCGTTTGAAAAACAAAATACCGAAGTCAATGTTTAATCATTTTCTGCATATGCGAATTTCGACAACTTTTTTCTCTTTAGTGCAGATCAAACCAAAACACCCGAGCCCATTAACCGGAAAACATGTTAAAACTGAGAGAACAAATAACCAAAGGATCTAAATAGAAAAGCCAAAAATTAGATAAGGACAGAGCTATGCACGTGAGATAATACATAATTATCTCTATGAAAAGAACAACTCGACGACCAACTTCTAATAGAAACGGCGTATACTCTATAATTCTAGTGTTATTTTTAAAGAACTATCGTATGTATGCTCGCACACTATATGCACTGGTATAACAAACCATAATCACAATTACTTCCGTGTCATGTTAATAAATTCCTTTTTTATTTCAAATCTTACACAAAATTTCAAAATATTAATTTTCTGTGGGTACACCGATAAGTGAATGGGTCAAGCGTTGATTATTACAGGGAGTTGAAACATCTCTCTTTCGTCCAAAATGTAATCAAAGATTGATTAGAAAAGCAAAGCACAGCATTCTAGCCTTCTACCCCCTCTTTTTGGAAGACTTCAACATGTTCAAATACATATGATTTTGGATTTTTTATCCATTAAGAATTGAATTGAAAATTAAATTGAAATGATTTAGAAATGTAACATTTTGGTATGTTTTAGTGTAAAATAGAAAGTTACATATAGCTATGACAAGCCTCAACACGGTTAGAAGAACAATATGAATACAGATACATCTATTTCAGAGGGACATTATGTTGAAAGACAGAACCAAAGAAAAAAAACCTTTCATTGGAGTTTGAACATTTATTTGATATATTTGAACCAAGGACGACATTTTTTATCA
>MJUU01012723.1:17308-51641 GCA_002080025.1 Modiolus philippinarum | reverse complement strand
CAGTAATTTCGCTCTGTTGACAAATTCGCTGTACAAACTACAGGCACGACAATAGCGAATGAGTTGTGAAATGTACACGCCATATGCCGGAGAAGTGGAATATTACTGTTAAAAACGGGAAATTCACTATTGGAAAGTCGAAATCATCACGCTTGTCGTAATTTTTTGTTTTCAGACATCCAGAGCTGACAAAGAAAGAACATCATCTACATAACAGAAACTGAAATTAAAGGATTTGGCTAGCTTATTGTCTTTTTTCTGAACTAGCCCTTGTATGAACCTGGCTTCATACGAATAAAGAAACAAATCTGCTAAAAGTGGCGCACAATTAGTCCCCATAGGTATCCCTCTTGTCCGCTGGAAAACTTGTCCTCCAAATTCCACAAATATGTTATCAATCAAGAATTCCAGCATTGCAATGATATCCTCCTCTGTAAACTTTTTGTGTGAATCAGCGTGATGTTTAACAAAATAGGCCCCATCTTTACCTATTACGAAATATGAATATCTTCTATCACACTTTTTAGTACAGAAAGACTGATGTATTAAATTCCGGAGTACTGACTTTAGCTTATCGTGTGGAAGAGTAGTATAGAGAGTAGTAAAATCAAATGTTTTGACACTGTTGCAGTGGTTGAGTTCAGTTGAAGATAGATATTCTAATAAGTCTTTTGAGTTTTTGAGAATCCACATCTGATTCACTCCACTTGTTGAGTATACTTTATCGCTATATTTCTTGAGGCCATCTTTGACTGCAGTAAGTATTGAAGTGGGGAGCTTAGAAAGGGGTTTTGTTGTGCATTTGGCAGACCCAGCAATGTATCTCTGTTTGTAAGGGCATTTATGTAATTTGGGTACCCAGTAGATACAAGGCAGGTTGTTGTTCTCTTCACTCAAACTGATACCAAAGGAAGACAATAGTGATTTGTGATTGTTTAGTATGTCCACCCTTGGTATGGTGGAGAGTTTGTATGTGGGGTTGCCAAATGAATTGTCAATGCCCATCTCCTTCATTAAGCAGTCAATGTAGTGTCTTTTGCAGATAAATGTGATGTTGTTTTGGGCCTTGTCAGCCGGTCCGATTACATAATTGTCATGGAGGAAGGACAATGTTTTTTCTACCTCGGGATCACCGAATATGCTTTTTGAATTGGGGCTCATAGTTGTCTTAAGGCGCCTCATTCGAGCTACAATCAATGACTCTATGGACCTGATCCAGTCGGACATTGTTTCAACCTTTTCCTTCTCTCTCTTAGCCCATTGTTTGGCGTATTCCTCAACTGCGTCCATCAATATTTTAAAGTTATGTTTCCAATTGATGGGTTGGGGTTCACGATATTTTGGACCTTTTGTGAAGAGATCACGTAGTTTCCCATTGCTTACGATATTGTCCCCTGTAATAACGTGACCAGCAGGAGCGTACATAAATGGGGAAGAGAGACAAGAGCAATCAGGTGGTTTTGATTTGAAGTCATCAATTTGGACATCCCGCAATACCCGTTTGTGATTGAAGATGTTAGTTAAGAAAGTAAGATTTTATATTAAATAACTAAAATATCTTATAATTTTTATTTTCTGTGTTGGACATGCTGCTTTTCGCACAACGAAACCCTTTTAAACCTTGTCACATCCTCATACCAGAAACTTTAAAACAACTGACATTGTAAGGTCCTCCATGTATTTTCCAATAAGTTCAATCTCTTTATCACAGGAGCTAACCTGGTATGGACAGAGCGCCTATTTGGCTAACTTTTTGATAAAGAAAAGAACTTATATACAAACGACAATGCTGGCAACTGTTTTACATAACTTGAAAGAAAACTCAGATAAACAGATATGCATAGGATCTAGCCTTTTCCAGCTTTGAAAGAAACTATCCGGAACATTTAAGTTTAACAGAGGCATTTTCGCTTCGTTGGATACAAGTATCCTAAACAAGGCGTTATCTTGATTTTTAGAGACTTAGACTGACTAGCATATGTTGCTCCTTGAATGTTTAAGAACTTTGTAGCAAGTTTTTGAACTTCATTAGCAAGGCGATATTTTCGTCAATGTCTATTACATCTTTCTCGGCGCCGGTAAGTAGTAACTGAACATTTTTCCCACAAATCCCAAAATTTGTTTAAAATTTTACTAACTTTTGGTTTTGATATAGCAGTGAAGATGTTTGAAAACCATCATTATCAATAAATTTGATTCCTTTAATTGTGTTCATTTGCACCAGTTGAAGAAGTTAAGCAAATTTGAAAACAATTCTCGTAAATTTATGTATGAAATAAATACCCATAAATGAAATGGGTACCCATAAGCAGGTTTATCTCTACAGCCAGCTCTTGCTTCCAAGCACGGCTATCCCGATTTCCTATCGTTGTCTACGTGTGTCTTTTGTCTTTTTATTGTTTTTCTTGTGCAGTTCCCTAGTAGATTGCGGCATGTGATTGTAATTTTCGGCCATTGTAAGTGTTTCCTGCTATCTTTGCTATATCTATTATATAGGAAATGGACCTGAAAAATATTGAACACCGAAACGCTTGAATTTTATCAAGAAATCGTAAGAAATATTGATAACTATATCAGTGAACAGATGCTATGTTTCTGAAAGGGACTCCAATATAAGATGCAAGACTCAAAAATCAAGTCATTTAGGTGATATTACTGTGATGTATGAGTAAATCTCATTGTTGAAGGCCTCATGGTGACTTCAAGATGAAAAACAGTAAAAAAGGCGTTGTTCCATTGTTTAGTTTTACAATGTTTTTGTAGAGGCTTTGTCTTGTTTGCAATTAATCCATACCCTTTCAATAATGATGCATTGCAACAGTAGGCATATAAAATTCAATAACTAAACATAGTAATGGTGCATTACACAATATCCCTCAATTGTTCCATAAAATTTCAAATTTTCAAGGTATATAAGTCGAGAACCCCATGGCCTTCCGAACCCAAAATCAAAGTTGGTCTGAGTTTTTACGTTAAATGATGAATAAACGAATATGGAGTAATTACACATGAGACAAAGTCTCTACAAATACATTTTTATAGTTTTTCTTGTTGAATTTGGGTACTCCTATTATTAATTACTCACAAGAATAAAGGAATGAACTGATAAGACGGTGAACTCTTGATATCCAGTGAACAAACGACTATCAAAATTCTATGTGTTACGCATAGATAATTTCAATGAGACAGCATTTTATCAAAATTGGATTTTGTCCCTCTCTGTCTTCTTTACAAATATATACTTGGTCATTAATATTGAATATTCGTACTTTCTGGGCCAAAATTTGAAGTTTTGTAAGCATTACACATAAATAAAACTGTCTAGATGAAAGAATAATAAACATTGTTTTCTAACTGTAAAGTACGAAAGTCTCTAATTCTACGAATCTGTCAGACCACTCCTTCAACCCGTTCTGAAAACCACTTTTTAGTGAAAATGGGTGTTTTTAAAATCAAAATATTGGGTGAACAAATATTTCCCAAAATGCAATTGTCGATGCCCATCGTGTACAAGTATGATTCAAGAGCAAATTTTATGCATTTTTAAAGGATAATTTTAATTTTTGAAAACAAACAGGCCTTAAATATCTCAAGCATTCTCACCGAAAAATATTATATATTTATGACCAAGAGTATGCATATCCCTTCAGTGCTTATATATATATATAAGATAACAATTACCAGCGTCAAATCAAGTAATTATCAACCAAGGTCAATGTATAAATGTAAACAAGTGTTAATATGATAATTAGAGTTGTTTTGTGGTGTATAATTATTAATAACACAACACTAACAACAAAAATACTTCAAATATATATGTATAAGCAATGAAAGGGTATGGAATAAATACACACGAGACAAAAAAGTCTCTACAAATACATGGAACAACGCTGTCTACATTTGTAATCATGATAACTGTAAACATTATCATGTTAAGTAAAAAAAAATGTTCAAAATATTTAGAAGACAAAAGATGTATAGAATCTGATGAAAAACAAATAATGAATGGGATCTAAACGAAAACTTAAAATCAAATAAAAAACAAGCTCTGTAAAAGGGAAATACCCCTTTGTTTAAAACAAAATATTCGAGAACAAAAATATAGAATCAAACTGTTCCCAAATGAAATTGTTCTTCCGCACCAGCCACCGAAGAACTGGTCCAAAAGAATCTAAATGAAAAGACAAATCTCTGATGTAAGGGCTTTCCAATAGGAATATTATCTTTAGTTTTAAAATAACGAAACAAATATTGGTAGGACCAATAAGGCATATAAAAAAATTGTACCAAAAATATGCAAGAAGTCTGCAGTCTGCAGATATCCCTCAGATTTATATTTTTTCTATAATTTTATAAGGTAATTTTCACAGAAATATGACGCACGCGTTGGACAAAAATTGTTTTCTCGTATTCATACAATCATGTCGAATTAATCGACCAACTATACACAAAAAAATGCACATTTTCCGGTATTAATTGAAATCAATAGAATTTCCCAGCTGACCACCAATACACAATAATCATAGTGTACTGAATTCACACCTAGTAAAAATTCATGCAAAACTGTAGACGTCATTTTATTCAAGTTCCAAAACGGAGATGTTCATCAACTGTATGCGCATTTCGACAACTTATGTCTCTTCAGTGCAGATAAAATCTAAACGTTTGCAAGACCATAAACTAAAAGATGTTTAAAACTGATAGAGAACAAATAACCAATATGATCAAAATGTAAAGCCAAAATCAGCTAAGGACAGAGCTTTGCATGAGGGAGATACTCCTTAGTTTTCACCAAATTTACATAAAATTAGATATTGTAATGTTCCAAATAGAATCGGGTTTCGGGTCAGCACCGAAGCATTGACTACTGGGCTGGTGAATTCCATTTTCATAATTCAATATTAATATAGAATAGGTAATTCAAGAATGTGTACAAAATTCAGCTTAAGTTAAACAATTCCAACACAAAAAGCGTTCATATCTTAATACACAGCTATCTAACCTATATTATTATTAGAATAGGAATCGCATTGGCTGTGTTTTCGAGTACTTATATTCAATATCTGAATTTTTGGGGGGAAAATAATGGAAGGGAAAATCTTGTTTTTCTCCTGATCCGCAATTATTAGTTTTCTGTTGAGATTTGAATTATTTTACATTATAGAAAGAAATATGGATAAACTTCTCCACTTCTGCCCGGAAAAAGAAGTTAAAGTCAAAACTTTATCACATTTTCAATCAGAAGTCAGTACGTCAAAGTTCATAATTGAAAGCCCATTCATACATGATTTGCCTTTACCTCACCTCTGATGTACACGATGCTTTAGTAATAAAATAGATACCCAAGTTGCATATTAAACGGTAAATTTCGTTATGCTGTACACGTCTTTCGAGGAGTAATCTCTCACCTGCATCATTAGAATAAAAAAAATGGAGAGCCATAATCCAAAAGTAGTAAAAAAAAAGAAGTACTCATAAATAATAGCGAAATAGTAGGTCAAATCCAGTGCCGAAGACCACCGAGTTCCAACACAAAAAGCGTTCATATCTTACATTATGATCAAAATGTAAAGCCAAAATACATGGAATGAAGCTTCAGTTAAACTAAGTAGCGTCTCCCTCGTCAAAAGCCCTTGGTGTTTGCTCCAACATATCTTATGTATAGTATTGTATAAGGTTTTCTATATGGCTTGATTTGATCCGCACATATAAGGCATATTTGAAGATTCGGTTTGAACGGTGATTCAATACTCATTTTTTCCTGATAGTACTGGGAGGAACATTTCTGTTCGCTGCCTACGACCTTTCAGTAGTAATTATTTATGACTACCGCAAAAGAAGGGGAGGTTTGGTGACCTTAAAACAGGTTTAGCCCCACAATGTTTAGTGTGTTTTTGTACCTGCTTTGTGTTTTTGTGGATTTTGGCTCTTTACAATTTTGGTAATTTTTTTATTACCCTCATTGTGTATCTGTTGAACCTAATTAAACAGTAACTTCGGTATTTAGTAACTCATGTAATTTCAAAACTTTCTTATAATAGAAGTATTATTATGATCTGAGATATTGTTCAGATGTGTGATGTTTCTATCCTACAAATGATATCAGACATGGCATAAATTTGCCTAGATTACGATCATTCAAACACAATAACAATGATTAATCCATAACTCTATAACTCTATGAGCACGACTATTTCAGTTATTGTGCATTGCTAAAAAACAGCTGGATGAAAGAATGTTGAATCAGAACTAGGAAAGCTGCTACTCCTCACAAATCTAAAAATTACGGTTGGGAAGGTAATAATATTACTTGCTTCCTGCACAATATTTAAATTTCCACATAAAAAAACGTGGTGTTAGGAATATCTCTGACCAGCAAGTTTCTTTTACACTGCTTCTAAAAATGTTAAACTGCTAAGGAATTTAAAACAGATTCAAAACGATTAGAACTCCTATATCTTAAACCATGTCGCTGATGATAAGCAAAGTAGAGTCGTGCAATGTGCAAGAAAATCAAATAGAATTCTTGATATAAATTGTATCTTCTCTGCTTTCTATTTTAGCTAGTAGCAGCTTTTTGTACCGATTTCCGCCCATCCATATGAAAACCATGTGAGACAAGTCTCTACAAATACATGGTCAAATCAAGCAATGGGACAAAAATGACGTATGATTAAGAAACGTGCACACTACGGTTATAAGGTTGGTGTCTAGCTATTGATCTATTATGACATCATTATAAGTCTATTGTATTTCTGTATATTTATGAGAGTTCATTACCACTTTTGCTATAACCTCTAACGTCCTATTTATGACTAGGCCAATGACTAACCCAGTATGTTAAAATGAAGAATTATGAAGTATGAGAAAATTACGCAGTTCTATGCCGTGAGAAACAGAGCATACATACAAGACGTATGTGTTATTATGTTATTTCTATTCCGGCTTCATTCATTTGTTTCATTTATTTACGTTTTTTAAATGCATAAAGATAAGTTTTTATTGCTAAGCCAAAAAATAACTTCCCATTTTCAGCCGATTAAGTGTGAATGGAAGGTTAAAGAGTAAGTTTCTGTTCCATGCTATGTTATTTCTTTTCCAATACTTATATATAATGATAATAATAATTCTTATACAAATGGCTTTTTATGCTATAAATTTAAATTATTACACATAATACTCATAGTAAAAGTATTCATGAAATATGCACGTGTAATCTATGTTAAAAATGTTTGGTGCAGTAAAATGCATTGTTTCCCCTTCGCTCGCCAAGGATTACGATCCGCTCCTCTCCTCTCCCTTGCCTAGCGAAGATGGCATTGTTCAAGCAATGAGCGATTTAAATAGAATTGCAGTGATGTGCTCCAGTCTCAATCTTAGTGTCACCGAGGCTTAATTTTCTCCATAAATGTTTATACATTACACAAAAGGCAACTTTTTTGCCATTTCTTTCTTTATAAGTTGCAATTTTTCTAAATTACTGCTAAATGCAGAAGTTCTAATGAAGAGAAAGCCTCGGTTACACTAAGTTATGGTCTTATTCTTTGCCCTCAATGAAAATATATTATTAATGGGGGTAAACTGCCGGCAAAATTGTCGACCGCAACTGACTTAGTACAGGCATTTCAAAATAAATGTTGGGTTAAACCAGTTTTATGGCTATCCAAACCTCCCGTTGCGGTAGTGACTGGTAGCAAATCAACAGCATTTGCCAGTTAAAAGAAAATATAATCCCGGTATTAAGTAAAGAAAGAATATTGAATCAGAGTTTGGACCGAAAATTCAAATTTTTATACAAGGGACTGATATCTATTAAAGAACTTTTTAATGATCGCATGAGAGGGGATGTTTTGAAGCCTTGGTTAATGGGGCGGTCACGGAAAAGGATATGTCTAATGAGAAAGTCTGTATAATTTTTGTTAACTCTCGTGTAACGGATCGGCTGTGAAACATACACTCCGTGAGCAGGAGTAGCTGGAATATTACTGTGCATGTAAGGGAAATTGATAATTTTGAAATTAAAATCGTCCCTTTTGTCGTAAATTTCAGTACTGAGATGACAATTTTCGACAAATTCGAGATGTAAGTCCAAAAAAGTTGTAGATCTGGTGGTTTTTGTCGTTTCTTTTATGTCTTATTCTGGTGGATATATAAATAGGATTAATTTAGCAAAACATGCATCATTGATGGAAAGAACATCATCAATATACTATCCATAAGTAAGATTGAAGGATCTGGTACTTTTATTTTATGATTTTTTACGAGTCTCTGAAGAAATTCAGTCTCGTAAGAATATAAAAACAAGTCTGCGAGTAGAAGTGCACAATTAGTGCTCATTGGTATGCAAACTTGCTGTTGATAAATAGCACCTCCAAATGGGACAAATATATTACCAATTAGAAAATCAAGCATACTGCACACCTGTTTTTCATCGTAGCATACTTTTCCTTTTAAATTGGATTTAGAAAAAAATTTATAACCTAATAAAATTGTTTGAATCGGCAAACGCTTTTTGAATGATATTTTTAATATATAATTTTAGTTTATCATGAGGAAAAACTAAATACCGAAGTTACTGTAAATTTACTTTCTGCATATGCGCATTTCGACAACTTATGTCTCTTCAGTGCAGATAAAATCTAAACGTTTGGAAGACCATCAACTCAAAGGTGTTTAAAACTGATAGAGAACAAATAACCAATATGATCTAAATGTAAAGCCAAATCAGCTAAGGACAGAGCTTTGCTTGAGAGAGGAAGTGTGGTATACAGTGTAGAAAAATGAAATGTTTTGAGAGAATGCATCTGAGAAAATGAACCGGATTTAAGATTTTCCAATAGATTCTTCGGATAAAACATTGAATATATTTCACTCCACTGTACCAACATTTTTGAAGCAATGTTTATGTCTTTGCTCTTGCAAAACCCGCTAATAATTAATTATTATATTTATATCGATATAAATGTAAACAAAGTGTATGCCTGTCATATGGAAGTGCTTGATAACTTTTCAAATGTTTCTATTGCTTATAATGCACAACAATACCATAGTTTTCTATGATTTAAATTTTTTTATAATTCCAAATATGTTATTCTGACCACATGATTATGGTGTCCACATCTTACTTTTTTCATTGTTCTAGCTATATTGCAATTAACTTGATGAGTGGATTGTGTTTGTTTATATGTTTTGATTGTCTTTTTTTTTCTTATTGTCGACCAACTGATGACAGCAGTTGTAAAAACACTTTCGCGTGTTATTAAATAATTGTTGGCGAACAGGCATACATGAGTAAAAATGAATATGAATGTATCGTTTTCCGACATTTAGCAATGAATCCACTCAAACCGGTTCTAGATACCGTCTTGAACATACAGGAGGTATGAGCAAAGGTAATTATTGAACCCCTTTGTGACTTTAAGATGAAGAACAGCAAAACAAACGATGTTCACTTGTTTCGTTCTACCATCTATTGTAGAAACTTTATCTCACGTGCATTTTCTCCATATTCTTCCATTGGTTATTGAAATTCAATAGAAAAAACTTGTTTTAAAGTCATCAAGCCTTTAAATGGTTTGGCCTCTATAAGGTTTGATATTTTTTTACATATTTTGACCAAAGATTTTTATTATGTAAGAGAGTTTTATTTTGTTAAATTATTGTAAAAAATCTTTTTTCATTCAATTTATATAAGTTTATAAAAGTAGATGACTTGACATTGTTGATCTGCTCTGTTTACCATTTAATAGATTGCATAATCACTTAATACGTCATATTCATTTAAATTACAAGCTTAGTAAGTCTTGGCTTAGTCACCAATAGGACACAATTGTAGGTTAAGGTAAATGATGATGGTAACAAAATGACCGAAAAGAATTTTCGATAGCTTTTATGTCTTAAGCGCAAAAGGACAAAGCAAGTGGAACATCGTCGGCAAAAAAGTCAACTGCAATGGTCCTGACTTGGTAGAAGCACTTCAAAAGAAATTGTGGGTTAAATCAGTTTTGTGGCGCGCTAAGCTTTCCATTCAATATGGTAGTGTTTGGTAGCAACTAAACAGCAATTGCTATTGAAACGTCAAAAACATGAAATGTTCATCCCAGTATTAAACAATGAATCTTGAATCACAGTTCGGATCTTCAAATTTTTCCACAAGCGATTGATATCTATTAAAGAAGTTTTTAGGTAATAAATGGAATCTTGAAGAACAGTTCGGTTCTAAAATTTAAATTATTTCCAAAAATGAACTGATATTTATTAAGGAACTTTTTTATGATCGTATTCCACTTTTGATTTTGTTTTCCCCCCTTTTTTTGGGGGGGGTTGTTTTTGTTTTTTTTAAGCCTTGTTTGATTAGGCGGCCAAGGAGATAACTATGCCTAAATTACTGAACCGAGTTGTCAAGAGCCGAAGTCTATGAGAAAAAAAAGACAAATCAGGTGGAAACAACCGGAAAAATAGTCGACCACAATTGGTCTGACTTAGTACAGGCATTTCATAAGAAATGGTGGGTTAAACCGGATTTATGGCTAGCCCCCCCCCCCCTTTTTTCATTGCGGTAGTGTCCGGTAGCAACTCATCAGTAATTGCTTTTGAAATGACGTAGACAGTTAAGAGAAATGATCATCCCAGTACTAACTGAAAAAAGGATCTTGAATAAGAGTAGGACCGAAACCTCAATTTTTTTCACAAGGGACTGATGTTAAATTTACAATGAAGGAATATAGAGTAAATGCAAATGAGACAAAAATATGTCTGGCAAGTCCACACTTCATCCAAGATAGCTACCAGCGGGGAACTTAGTTTAACATTGTTCCCTATGGGAGAGCACATTCAGAAATCTTCTTTGAAACTACTAGGCCAATCGGACCCAATTTAGTCACAGTAGTCCTTAGTTGGCCCTTTGAAAAGTGAGCTTGCATCACCAGCTACATAGTTTAACATGGGACCAGATGGAAAAGCATTCACAAAGGTTTATTCGAGATTTGAGGTTTGTGGTTTTTTGTTTCTACCTAAGTTGGTCCCCTTCAAAAAGGTGACCAGTAAGTCTTTATCATATCCAAAGTGGTTGCCATCAGTAATATATTTCAACTTTGAAGCAATTAAAATCAAGGTCTATTAACATACTTAAAAATGAGGTCCTTTATTATTTAGGTTATTTGAACTGACTATGTCAGCAATGGCCTAGTTGAGTGATAAAGGCTCTTGAGAGCCTCTTGTTTAATGACCGAATGAGACTGAATTTTTTGCAGCCTTGATTAATAATATGGTCATGGAGATAGCTATGTCTAAAAAGAAAGTGTGTCTTATTTGTGCTAAAACTCACGTAACGAATCAACGGTGAAACATCCACTACGTAAGCAGGAGAAGCTTGAATATTACTGTCCATTTTAGGGAAATTGATAATTTTGAAATTGAAATGGTCCCTTTTGTAAATTTAAGTACTGAGATGACCATTTTCGTCAAATTCGAGATGAAAATAATGAATAAAAGGATATGGAGTAAATGCACATGAGACAAAGTCTCAACAATGAGATTTGCTCATACCTCATAGTAAGTTCAAGACGGCCCCTAGCAGCGGTTTAAGCGGAATTCTTTGCTAATTGTCGAGCAACGCTACATCCATGTCTTTCTTGGTCATGGGTGTGGGATTGATAACAAACATCAATTAAACTGGCAAAGTGCTCTTATAATCACTGTCATCCTTTGCCCGACAAAAGCACTAGTGTCTTAAGCTAGTGGACAACTACAACATATAGACAAACACAGGGCACTCATCAAGTCGAATGTAAGAAAACTTGGCGTTATAAAATAGTGAGATGTGGGCACTTAAAACAGGTGGTCTGGATTACATTTCGAAATTAATAAAATAAATGCCAAAATTTGAAAGTATCAATAGTATATCCATATGAGAAATTCTCTCACGCACAAGTACACCATAACTGAAAGTCCAAAAAGGTGTAGATATTGTGGTTTCTGTCGTTTCTTTTATCTCTAGTTCTGGTGGATAAATTAATTATATCCAGTTAGAAAAAGAGGAATGGAAAGAATATCATAAATAAATCTATAATAACAAAATACCGAAGTTACCTTAAGTGAGATTTAAGGATCTAGCATCTTTTAGTTTATGATTTTTTACGAGTCCCTGAATTTATTCAGTGTCGTAAGAATATAAAAACAGGTCTGCGTGTAGAGGGGTATAATTAGCGCCCATTGGTATGCCAACTTGCTGTTGATGAATAGCACCTCCAAATGTGACAAATATATTATAAATTAGAAAATCAAGCATGCTGCGCACCTGTTTTGCATGCATGATTTTAGTTTATCATGAGGACACGTGGTATACAGTTTGGAAAAATAAGATGTTTTCAGAGTATGTATTTGACAAACGATCGAATTTAAGATTTTCCAATAAATCCTGATTTTTTAAGCATCCACATGTGATTTATGTCACTTCGGGAGAGAATAGTCTCACAGTATCGTTGATGCCTGTCTTTGACTCGAACAAAATCTTAGTTGGTTCAATAGACAATTCAGTATTTGAGCAAGATGAAGATCATGCGATGTATCTTTCCTTGCGTGGCATTTTGTGTAATTTTGGTACCCAATATAGGTATTGCAGGTCTTAATTGTTACTTTTTGGTGAATAAAAGGATATGGAGTAAATGCACATGAGACAAAGTCTCTACAAATACATGGTAAAAAACCAGCAAAGGAACAACGCTTTTATTGTTGTTCTTCATCTTGAAGTCACCATGAAGCCTTCAACAATGGGCTTTGCTCAGCTCATACCTCATAGTAAGTTCAAGACGGCCCCTAGCACCGGTTTAAGCGGAATTCTTTGCTAATTTTCGAGCAATGCCACATCCATGTCTTCCTTGGTCATGGGTGCGGGATTGTCAACAAACATCAATTAAACTGGCAAAGTGCTCTTACAATCACTGTCATCCTTTGCCCGAACATGAATGAATTGTGATTGGAAAGGATTTCATCGTTGGCAAATGAAACTCTTTTGTATGTAGCACTACCTGATGTATTTAGATCAATGCACCAGGTTCGTTTAATAAATATTAAACGAATGTTAACCATGTGTTAACACTTGAAAACAATTTTTTAATGTTAAGCAATTGTAAAATAAAGTAAAAAAAATCCGAAAAACGGAAGAATCCAAATACTGCAGAATTCAGTTATGCAGATCATCATTTGATAGTATATAACACTTTAATAAAATTATAAACCAAAAACATTTTCAAATTACAAATAAAAGATAGCAGTAAACACCTAAAATGGCCGAAAACTGCAATCACATGTCACAATTCAAAAGCGAACTGTACTAGAAAAACACAAATGAAAGACAGGAGACAAACGTAAATAATGATATGAAATCGGAATAACCGGACTTGGTACCGGCAAGAGTAAAAAGCAGCGGTAGGATTAAACCGATTTGTGGGTACCCAAGCCTCCCCTTTCCCTATCCCGTTTCCCTACAGTATATTAAATATACGAATTAAGCCCAATACAGATATACTACTTGAAAAGGAAAAGAATATTACAAAACGTAATTTAGACAGATAGGTCAAAGAGCGATCGATACTAAACTGCCGGCTAGTTCAAGGAACCTAGTAAAACACTGTCAGACTACGGATGAAAAATCAAACGCAAAACTTATTGAAGAGTTTGGTAAAGAGTCGTGATGTTTTCAGTAGAAATCGACAGTATCAGTGAGAAACCAGCATATATATAAAGATATGCTCATTAAAATCGTAAAGGGTAAACAAAAGCGTGCGAATCGCACCAGGTGAGATATGTACACCCCGAATGATGGAACTAGAGGAACTTTGCCAAGAAAAGGAAAATTAGTAATAGTGAAATCAAAATCATCCCTTATATCATAAATTTTAGTTTTATTTTACCATACTCAATGATGATACTTTGATCCAAAACAGAGCAGTATTTAGAATCATTTTTGTCGTATTTAGTTTCAGTTAATGTGGGTAAATGGTGTCGACAAAATTTAAAAACAGGGGATTGTCAATAGGAAGGATATCGTCATTGTACCTGCTGTTTGGTACAGTACGTAAAAACCCTTTATAGAGCAAATACCGAGCTTACTTCAAATTAAGTTTTTTGGAAATAGAAATTTGGAGATAACTCATGTCTGTTCAGTACGAATCTGATCAAAACATTTGGAGACCAATAACCAGAGGAAAAAGTCAAGGCCAGTTAAGGTCAAATATTTACACGAAATTATGAAAAATTGAAAGAACAACAAAATCCAGTTATGTAGATCATCATATCGATAGAATTACCACATAAAATAATATAAAAATGTTCTGACAACTTCTTATGGAACAACGGCAGTAGAATACCGAAGGAACAAAGCACAAGATTACACAAATCAAAGTCCAGAGACAAGGCAAAAGCAAGAACACCAAAAGACGGAAGACCAAAGACACCACATGCCCACAAAACACACGAACGTTACATATACAACACAAAAAACTAAAGCACTAACAGTGTGAACTCTCAATAAACAAGAGTGACATCAGGTGCCCCGGAAGGGTAAGCATGTCCTGCTCTGTGCACAGCACCCGTCACACTGTCAGTGGGTCAATCCAGGGTAAAGTAGAAACCGGTAATGTCAAATCAGGGAAGACGCGAATCTAGCTGAAAATGTCAGTTTTTATTTGTGACACTGACATTTCATATCTATCTATGATGTCGTGGTGACGGCCATAGAATTTCTGAAGGGACGAAAGTAACAAAGGCTGAACATATCCCTGACTCAGCAGTTTTTGTGACAGTTTTTTTGCTCTTTCCACAAAGTCACTGTATGTACTGCACGCTCTACAGTAACGAATTAATTGTGAAATATATACTCCATATGCTGTGGGTGCAGGTATATTGCTGATGAAACGAAGCCATGCATATATTTCCGTGGTTCAATATTCAATCAGCATACACTACCCAACAAAAGAAACGATACCCAAAAATGTCTCTTACAATCCTGAATCATATATAGCCAAGGTCAAGGTCATTATCCGAAATTTCTGTTTGATGATGTAAATTTTGAGTATGTATTTGCAAATTGCCACATTTACGAACGGATCGACTAAAATTATGTTGCTATGACAACCACAAAAAAGGGTATTTTCAATAGTTAAATATAAAAATATTTTCAAAACTAACCATGTATTGTTTCTTTTGTTGACGAGTATATTTTCCTGATAAATTCACAAACACTAACCCATTTCAGCAGATGCTCTATTGAAAGAAATGGAAAAATCAAACAATATGGAAATTGGAAAGGATGGTACTAGCTGTACCAGAATTTTACTAGCTATTAAAAATGCACAGAGATGAATTACCTTGACAGCGTACTTACAGTGCCGTTCAACATAAAAATGGGTATATATATTTTAATCTATGTGATTCCAAAATTGTTAACAAGTTTTCACATTACGCCTAAAAGATATATTTATTCCCTCATTCCTTTATTTGTTTTATGCCATGTTCATACAAGAGCTAGTTCCCATAAGAAAATAACAGGTCGGGTCATTTATACAGATGCTGCACTTTCATTAAAAAATCCTCAATTTAAGAATTATTACATTTCTGCATTTCATACACCCAAATGAACTCGAAATTAAAGAGACCACTGGTTCACTTGGTTCACCATTATCAGCATCATACCAGGACTTGTATTTTGTCATTAGTTGGTTAATCTTTATTGGCGGTAACTGATAATTGTTTTAAATGATAATTGATGCCTTAATTGTTGTTCTTCATCTTGACGTCAATCATTCATAGAAGTCTTAACATGCTCACAATTCAATGTTTGTGAAAGTGTTTAGGATATCTAACTCGATAACTCCACTCATCTTTACCCTTTCCAATTACATTTGAATTGATGCAAGCCGCTACAGAAGTATTGCCTAAAACAGTAAGCCAAAAAAAAAAACAACTAAATATGACTTTTAAAACATGGAGACCAAATAACTGTACCAATAAACCGGTTAAACCCTACCTCTATCTCTTGGTAGTGCAGGTACCAAGTCCGTCTATACCGAGTTCCTGTCGTTGTTTTTTGTTTGTCTTTTGTCATTTTATTGTTTTTCTTGTGCAGTTCTCTAGTAGATTGTGGCTTGTGATTGTAATTTTCAGCCTATTTCCTATTATTTTTTCTACATTAAAAAATTACAAAAAAAAAATCAAAACAGTGTTTAATTTAAGTGGTTTCAATTTTTTTTTAAATCCAAGCATTTGGGTAACCGTAAACACTTTTTGAGAAAAAATAGCAAACAGACCAATATGTAAAGCCAAAATCTGCGAAGAACAGCGCTATACAAAAGGGAGATTCTCCCTAGTTTTAAGCAAGTTTCTAAAAGAAAATGAGAACCGAACCGTCAATCCGCCGTGTTGAACATGTCCAATTGTCACACTGTCAGTGCTTTATTTCTTTGTGTTGTCTTGCTAAATTTTAGTTTTGTCCTTGTCAGTGATGTGTGTGGTACCGATTTGTCCTTGTCCATGTTTGCATACTAAAGTGTTTACAAAAGCTTTTCAAAATTTCACCTTGGTACTGTTTGAGGGAAAGAGAAGTTGTATGTACAATGGTTCTCTATTGGTTTTGTCTCAGGGTTAGAAAATGACATTACCAATCAGTTTCCTAACAGAATTTTCAAAACATATGCCTCGCTGACCGTGTGACGGGTGCTGTATACAGAGCAGGACATGCTTACCCTTTCGGAGCACCTGATGTCACTCTGTTAGTGCTTTGGTTTTTTGTGTTGTGTATGTAATGTTCGTGTGTATTGTGGGTATGTGGTGTCTTTGGTCTTCCGTCTTCTGGTGTTCTTGCTTTTGCCTTGTCTCTGGACTTTGATTTATGTAATCTTGTGCTTTGTTCCTTCGGTATTCTACTGCCGTTGTTCTAAATCGAATAATCCAAAACAATGGCAACATAGGAAAATCAAAGAAACAGAGACATAAAATGAAAACGGCACAGAAAAAATGAAGACACACAAACACACACATACAAAAATGAATAACACGGACCCGATAAAAAAAAACGTGGGTGAGATCAGATGCAACGGTAGAGTAAGCATCTCCTGCTTCTTATAAGACCTCTGCCGTGTTGAATATGTCCAATCCGATATCAAAAATGCAATATCTAATCATCTATTTAGATATTGCAAATTTCCAAATGAAATTAAGTGTTATAACTACATAAATTTCCAGAAACAAACAGAACATAATACAAACGCCACAAAAAATAAACACTAACAATTTGAATTCCTAAAAACAGGGTTTGCCATCGGGTGCTCTGAAAGGATGAGCATGACCTATTTCACATGTTACACACATATGATAAGTGAACAAATATAATGTTGGCATTCTTATGTACAACTCAACACAACAACTAGTAATGTGATTAAGGGGAGACAGAAGGTTTAAAAGTAACTTACTACACCCTACAAATTATGTTCGTGTTAAAAATTATTCTTATATACATGACCTTAAAACTATAAAATACAAACCATGATGCAAACTTCTGAACACGGAAACATATGTAAGTGTTGCACTTCTATGTGTGTTTAAAATGTTTGGTCCATTAGAACTCTCTGTTTTTGGCAATTATTCGTTTTAAAAAATACAGTAATATGCTTCTGCTTAATTTTCCCATGGATTTTTAATATCACACAAAAGACAATTTTGTTTACTTGTCATCCCTTTGGAATTCTGAAAATTACAGATTGATCCAATTTTTAAAGTAAGCATCATTTTCACTAAATTAGCTTCCTAATGAAAAGTACATATACTCTTCTTATATCGTTTTGGTTTTGGCTGATTTTTTTTCTATTTGTTATTATCATCAAGATTTATCCGAATATAACACACCAGCAGATCCAAAATTAGACGAAGGCTGATATGCAATTTTTTGTAAGTTTTGCCTAATACGAAAAGTAAAAGAAAAAATTAGAAAAAGGTTCACACTCCCGGAACCCCTATTTTTGGACCAAATTAATTCTATACAAAACATCGTCTAATAATTTTACAAAGTTATCCTCCTTTCCCTCGTTTGTATGTTGTATTATCTTTGAAATACAATATGTTAATCAATACTGGACTTTTGAGTCGTGTTCACTCCAGAAACAAATCTATTATTATAAGAAAAAATCAATACATCAATACCTTCAGCGGGATTCAGTAATTAATGAACACTGTTGAGCTAAGGGTGATTCATATTTGATCAGTTTGTAGCGCTTCAGGTTGATTGTTTTTCGTCAATTAAAATTTAGTTGAATAATTTTCATGTAGGACAAATTATTAGTACACTTCAGTTTAATAAATAGTTTGTTTTATATGGTGGTATTTATTTATTTCAACAGATCAGGAATCCAGTTATCCTTTTTACTGGTATTTTAGGACATAGTTTCCGCCTTCCTATCTCAAAAGTCCCGTATTTGGCAGAAGTGTATATGAGACAGGCTGGTCCAGCCTTTGAATGTAGATGTTGCACTAAGAAAAAAAGGAGGGATTCGAGGCGATCTCTCTCAACCTGTGTCAAAAAATTCCCATTGTTCAAAATCTTTAAAATTTCGATTTTTTTCGAAATTCAAAAAGATTTCCAAAACTGGGACGTCCAGCCCACTGACACTTTCTAGATCCGTCAATGTATGACTTGAAAAAGGTTTCAATTTTACATAACAATGGTTCAAATGTAGAACAAATGCTTCGAAAATGGTATTGTGGAGTGAAAAGAAATGAAAACATAATTCATGGAAATGAAAAATTCTTTCGGAATAGACGAAAATTAAATTATGAAAGAGTTTTTGTACTTAATCAAAAGTTAGCTGCAGATTAAAATACACTTTGAATCTGATCAACATAAGAAAGCAGTTGTACAAAGATTTCTAATGTTGCATTCTAATGATATATATTCAGGTTATTTGATGCGGTTTGTTTCCATTGATCTTTTCACTAATTAACTATTTTCTGGCCATTTAGGCCTTGCTTTATGGTGTGAGGTTCCTCACTGTATCATGACAGTTACGGTGACCCCTAGATGCTTTGTTTTTGATCGTTTTAATCGAGATGGGATGTTGTCTCCTTGACTTTTACCCCACTTCCTTTCTTTTTCATAGTAAATATCAAATATCATTAGCTTTCTTATGCCGCTAATTATGGATATGAAAGTAACAAAATGGAAATTCTAATCATTCACAAAAGAGAATAAACATAATAAGCGTATGAATTATTTTACCTGATCACAATGTGATAAAAAAAAACAAAACAATAGTTTGTGGTTATAACAATTTGACAACAAATTAATACATATTACAAATGTACAGAACACAAGAATATGTGTTAACTAATTGGTCAATTGCAATAAAGATATAAAAGTAATTAATTGATGATTCAGTGTCTGTTTATTTGAAGAAATGATTTTGTAATAGATAAAAATGTTGTTTTAAAACACAGATCGCTTAACGAGTACAATGAATTAATGGTTTCAATACTTAGCAAAAACAGTTTTAAGAGTCACTTATTTATATATATCCACCTGCATGGAACCATCATTTGTCTAGTTCAATAGGATATATATTAACATAAGATTGAAAATAACAGTAAGAAAGTCCTCTCTGTAATTTCCTTTTTAAAAATCCATATAACGTTACGATACTTATTTGTGGCAAAAAATCAAACTGACTGGTTACTTAGAATTGAGTTGTCGCAAAGTATTGACTTAAAAAAGAAAGACGTCAACATTTACTTAAAAAACCCAAATGCATATATAATTTTAGAGCGCTCAAACTTCGACCATTGATTTAAGTTTTATCAAATTAAAAAATAACAATTGATATTTTCATATAATAGCTGTTTTCCTTGAGGATAAATTCAAAGAATTTAAGGTAATATTTCGGTCTTTTACTCATTTTATACATCTATTTGTCAGGTATGTCTAGTTTATGGTTTATAAGCATGTAAAATATATTTCGACCTCGTATAATTATAATGAGGCCATGTAATAGCCTTGTAATTAGACTTTAATTATTTATCTAATTGTATGCAGTCTATAATGTGACATACTTCATTTTATAGCGTCGTTTTTTTTCTGGGACCTTGAAATCAAGCCACATTTTCATAATTAGAATATAAAGTGCCCATGCAGTACAAGACATCTCAAGCACAAATACAATAGTATTGTTTCATCCTATAGCAAGGGTTTGCAGAAAAAAAAACATTCAGTGTGTATTTTTCAATCTATCATTTATAAAAATTAATATTGTGCTACCAGTTTTATTTGTTAAAATTGATTTTTTGTAATATGGGTTAATATAGCCTTACGTTTGTGTGCAATTTCGTATATTGTGCACTCCTTACGGCATATCTTAATGTGTCATCCATATGATATGCATGAATATAGAATCATCTGTAAAATCAATTAAAGCTATCACAGTTTAGATTACATTGTATCAATATTTTCAAATAAATTCTGCAGTACAAAAATGCAAAAATCAGCAAAAAGCTACACGGTTTCTCTCAATACATTGAAAGAGACAAATAAGTTTTTATTATATCAGAGACTGTCGTACCTTTTGATTGTGATTCCTCGTTTCTCCTCAATCCTGGATCGCTTGGTTTGCCTGGTGAGTACAGTCGGCCAGATGTGAAATATCCAGTCCAAAATATATAAACAATAAGAAAATTTTTCAGTTTGCAAAGCTGTAATAAATCCATTCCAAAAATATCTTAATGTTTTTGTTTCAAAACGTTTAACCAAATTTAGAATAACAATCCGTTTTCACTTACATTGTGTTGAGATGTAATTTGCGACGTGTGACGACGTTAGATTTATGGGACAGTTTACAATGATGATTGACCAGTTTTATGCATTAATTATACTTGTATAATGAGACATATCATTGCTATGAATTGATATTATTTCGCCATGTGTTACACGAATTGTTGTCCGCGGGCAGGTTTTGTCAGTAATTTTCATCTTTTTCGTATCACATGTGTTCTGCGTACAAATCCAGTCTAGTTCGTAATACTAACTTAATGAACTTCACGTGGGAAGTAGACAAGGCTATTATGTTCCTGCTTCCTTATATCCTTCATCGAAGTCAAGTCATCTTAAATAGTCTGATTATGTACAACCAATCACTACAATTCAAAAATCGTATACAAAGATGTTTTTGTGTTGAAGTATCCTTTGACTGAATGTACCAACATTTAAAAATGTATAATACGTAATTTACGTTATTAAAAGTGTAACCACGAAGTTTACCTCAATACATATAACAAATCGTACAAATATGCTAATTTATGTTCTAACAAATTTTCAGTTTGTAATATAGTTGCCCTGGGTCATTCAATATAAAGATATCGTTGTTTTTGATTTTGATTAATCACTACAAATTATTATATTTGTGTGCTAAAAAATAAAATGAAGGATAACTACACAGAATTTTTCTTCACAAATACAATACAATAAATATAATTTACAAAATACCTTTCACTCTTTAAGACAGCACATGACACCTAAAACGAAATCTCTATAAAAACGCGATCGGAGTGATTATAGATGAATAATTATATGATAGTTTGTTATTGGTTATAGTAAAAGAATACTGAAGTAGCTGTAAATTTACTTTCTGCATATGGCCATTTCGACGATTTAAGTTTCTTGATTGCAGATTAAAGTAAAATATTGGAAATCCCAAAATCAAAAGATATATAAAAGCTGACAGATAACTAATAATCGAACGGTTCTAAATGGGAAGAAAAGGTCAGGCAAGGACAGGTTGTTGCATGAGGAGGATACTCCTTAGTTAAAACCAAAATTTAGATATTAAATGTTTTCAAATACAGTCTGTTTTGGGGACCGAACCGAAGTACTGAACTACTGGGTTGGCGAATATCCCTGGGGATTAATAGTCCACCAGCAGTGGCATCGAACCAGTGGTTATAATAAAAAAATACCGAGGTAACTGTAAATATACTCTCTAAAATGGCCATTTTGACAATTATAAATGAATAATGCCGTGAGATAAATTGCAGAATGGTGTAAGTATTTAAAATATCTCCATACCACAATTATGATGAAACTATAGAATATATTTTAAATCATGGTTCAGAGTTTGTTTTATCTTAATTCAACATAGATGAAGCAATCTTTCATATTGTAAACATTCATAACAACATTTGTTCTGAGGACAATTCTTGTCTTATCTTAGTTTCAAAATCCAGTGTATTTATGGAAAAAACAGTAATATCGCAGTTAATGTTTGTTCTGCAGATGGGCATTCCTGCAAGAAATTATGTCGATTAAGTACAAATCAATTTCTATGATCGGGAAGACACGAAGTCAAAATATATGAAAGAGATAACAAAGAACAAATATTGCACACCAACTTATTTTCGCGGATGCTTTATTTCGCGGCGACAAATTTTTGCTGGTTTCTTTTTATGCTGATGCAATTCTCTAAGTATTCGAATTTTGCGCGATGATAAATTTTGGCGGTATTTTCACGGTCGCGAAGATCGCAAAAATAAATTGCTCGCGAAAATTAGTTGGTTAACAGTAACCAAGATGATCTTTGCATGCTACAACGCTTATATCACCGAGAACAGAAAATTACACGAAGAGGATATTTTAGGTTTATGAGATGCCAAAACCTAACATACTGAAGGCATTTGGCAAGTACAGTAGAATTGATCGGGACTGAAAATCTCGCATCGGTGCAGTATTACAAAAAGAAACTACAATTAATATCATTTCTGCAACTTGTTTTTTGCGGTGCGGATCAAATTAATTATTTGAAGACAAAAAAGCAACACCAGCTAGGAAGAGCTGTGCATCATTGACATAAACCTGGAATTTGTGATTTTTTTAATACTTAATATGGTTGTAATTTTTACTGCACGCTTTCAAGTCCAGCACTGAAACAGTCAACCAGCGAGCTTGTTCTGAAGTTGTGAAAACTGCAATTAATTTTTAAAAAATGAAATGCAAAAAAAAAAGACATTAGTTACGCCACATTACTACGATGGTTCATTGGTGCTAAATTCTGCGTACAGGTTTTAAGCTACAGGTATAGATCAGAACTACAATACACTTTTTTATGCTTATACAACATACATTTTATCATTCCTTCTTTACCTGGCATCGTTTAATAAACAATGAAAGGATATGGAGTAAATGCACATGAGACAAAGTGTCTGCAAATTCACATTGATAAGCAAATAAGCAATGGAACAACGCTCTAGCTGTTGTTCTTCATCTTGGAATCACCGTGAGGCCTTCAACAATGAGCTTTGCTTATACCTCATGTCTTTGTCGGGTTGTCTGAATTTCTGTTGTATCTGAATTGCCGTTTTGTTGAATTCTTGATAGAAGATTATCAATTTGTGCCTTCTTGCTACGGTATTCGTATGCTGTTGCATGTAAGAACAATGCTCATATTGCATCGAGTTTACAGAGAGTCGGATTGCAAAAAACAGACCAGAATCAGGCGATGAGCTCTGCTTATATCTGAAACAAAATCTCCAATAAATGTTTATTTCACACCAAGATACAACTTAAATTTTTCCTTCCCCGCTACCCCCCCCCCAACCAGTTTAACAGTACATCACTTAATCATGTGAAAGATTTAGTTGAAAAACGCCTAGAGGTAGTTCTTGACTTAAAATGAAATCAAGATATTCTGTTGGCTTTGACGTAAATCTTCTTTGTTTAAGGAAGTATATATCTATGGTTGGATTGCGTAAGTTTCATTAACTTTTGAATATTCAATGTTGAACGGTATATCCATGCTGCATGTGTTATTTCTGAATAAGGGTATATCTTTAACGTTATTTTTCCTAATTATTTTGTATTCTGCAGTCTCAAGAAAAAAACGGGAGATTCCCTTAAAATCAATGCACGGATATGCACTTATCACCCACCTAAAAAAAGATCAAATTAAATTAGAGTACAGAGTGATTTGAAAAACTTAGAAAAGATGGTTATGTACTAATTTAAATTATCTCATCCCTCTTCATAATTGTTTCTTTAAATAAATCGGCAAACGAATACCGAAGCAAGAACGAGGAAAGGGGAAATTCTAAAATCATAAATCCAAAATCACGGCTATTCACAGCAACACGAATTGAGACAGTATGACAAAGACATGGGATTAACCTTTTTCTTTATTATAAATCCGATGCTGTTTATGTCAATTTTTGTCAGAAAAAAACATGGATGTAGCATTGCTCGATATCTAGTGATGAGTTCCGCTGAAACGGTGCTTGGGGCCGTCTTGAACTTACTACGGGATATGAGCAAAGCTCATTGTTGAAGGCCTCATGGTAACTTTAAGATGAAGAACAACGATTTTACCATGTATTTGTGGAGACTTTGTCTCATTTGTATTTTCTCAATATCACCTCATTGTTTATTTTCAATAATTGAAATTTTTTGTTTGTGCAAGACATGAAGAGTTCAGGTGGAAAGCTAATTCAAAGAGAAAAAAAGTTGTCAAGCTTTCGATCAAAAAGATAAAAATGCAATTAATATTATTTACGATAATTTCAAATTAATTAAAGTTATTTCCACTGAATGAAAATTTCATTTTGAATAAGTATGAAAGCAAGGTAGTTTATTTTATTGTAGAAACTTAGAGTAACCTCTAAGAAATTACATCCTGTCTCTGCAGACAAATCTTCTGACAACAACAAAAAAAATATTTACACTGCTTTGTAAAGGAGACGGTATTGACAGTTCTTGCATGAGGGATCTATGGTAACATTAATACAAATTAAATGCCATCGTTCTCCATTTGACGAATCACAATTTATTTAAATCTGTTAGCACATCAACCCGTCCTTCATTCTTGAAACTGAAATTTACAAACAAGGGCTTTTGGTTATTTCTTCAAATCAAATTCTTCCAAGGTGCCCCCATAGCTTAAAGAAAATAAAGTTCCTCTGTTTCCTTTCACCTATACCGAAGTTATTGCAAACAACATCTTCAGTCACAAATGGATATTGCATTATGTCCAAATTGATTTACTTTGCATCAAATCCACCTAATTGTTCGTTTCTCTCTTCCCTAATTTGCTCTTGCTGGTTGCTTATAACCGAGGGACCTCAAGATCGAACTACGAAATTACAAAATGTATTTACAAAAGGTCAAAATAACGTGAACCTCAACACATCAGTTAGAAAAGTAACTTTTATAATTGAGAAATATGCCAAGCAATGGACCAGGAGATTTAGGGGGAATGTTGAACAGTTTTCGAAGAGGCACCTGAGCACCAATTAAAAACACATATGCGATGTATTGAAGTCATTGTTCTTTATCCGGGACAATTATGTTATTGAAACAGCTGACAAGGCCCAATACAACTTCACATTTATATACAAGACCAATGAAACAAGGGAAGTGATGATTGCAAGAAAAGTCCACAGACGTCACGGGAACACAGAAAATCAAAGACAAAACAATTAAGTGCGACAGCCGCAAGGCACGGAAATAAAAAACGACATTCAGAACTAAGGCACTCATAGTGTGATCGCCCATGCAAATCGGGAGTGACATAATATGCTCCGGAAGGCTAAGCATGTCATGCTTCACTGGCAGCATCCGTCACACGATCAGTTAGCCATATATCGCTTTGAATGTTCTGTTTTGTAGCTGATTGGAAATTCCGTTTTCTAACCCTTAGACAAAACCAATCAAAATCCTTGGTACGTGTTACTTCTCTTAACCAAAATAGTACCAAGGTAACATTTTGGTAAGCTATTGTAAATCTCCTGAGTAAACGTAATCAATGACAAATCTGTAGCATGAACATTGATAACGAAGACAAAACTAATACCAGACAACACAAAAAACTAAAGCACTGACAGTGTGAACTCAGGTACTCCGGAAGGTTAGGCATTTCTTCCTCCGCTAGCGGCACCCGTCACACTATCAGTGAGGCAATCTAGGGTGGAGTCGAATCCGGTTATGTCAAATCTGTGAAGACGTAAAATCTTACTGAAAATGTCTGTCTGTTTTCATTTGGGACACAGACACTTCATATCTTTCAATGATGTCATGGTGACGGCCATAGAATTTCTTTAGGGGTGAAAATAACAAAGGCTGAACAAATCCCGGACTTGGCAGCTTTTGGGACAATGTTTTTGCTCTATTAAAAAAATCACTATATGAACTATATTATCGACAGTATGTCAAATGAATACTCCACAGGTTAGAGAGGTATGTATATTGCTGTTCAGAAAGGAAAATTGACAATTGGGTAGTTAAAATCATCACTTTAGCATATAGCTTAGATTTCAAACGTCCAATTTCGTCAATGGATATCAAAAGATCTAAGTACTAAGCCGAAGTGGGTGTATCAGTAGTCTCTTTAATTTCAAGCTCATTGGGATAGATTGTGGTGTAAATATTCCTTGAATTTTGGATTATTGATAGAAAGTTCATCGTCTACGTAGCGGAAGCTGAAATGAAAGGACTATGCTAATTAAATTTGCTTTTTCTGTGTTATCCCTTATAAAAACTTGGCCTCATACGAGAAAATAAAGAGTCCTGCTAAAAGTGGCGTCCAGTGAATTCCCATGGGAATCCCGATTGTCTGTTGTTAAACGCGTCCTCCTGGTTCGACAAAAATATTGTCTATCAAAAATTCGAACATCTTGATTACGTCATTCTCAGTGTACTTCTTTTTTGATAATGTGTGGTTCTTTACAAAATATGTTTTTTTTTTGGTCTTTCCCTACTTCTAAATATTTCTTTTTTTGGTGCAGAAAAGTTGATGTATCAATTCAGAAATTCAATTTGTTTTGTGGCAGGGTATTATAAAGAGTTGAAAAATCTTAAGTTTGTATGCTATGACAATGGACGAGACTTGTTGAGAATAGCTATTCAAGATTTTTAGAATGTTTTAGAATCCACAGCTGATTGACGCCGCTCTTGGGGCAGACTTTATCACAGTAACTTTTCAGGCCAACTCTGACTGTCGTCAATAAATGAGGAGATTAGAAGGAGGCTTAGCTGTGCATCTGGAAGACCTCGAAATGAATCAAAATGCACTATATTGACTGCTTAGATAAAGAGATGGGTATTGACAAATCATTTGAGAAACCTACATAAAAATTCTTCAAAATGCTAAAGGGTTCATCCTCAACAATCACAATCACAAAAATAGTATTGTTTTCTTTTGGTAGTCATGTACATGTATCTGACACCTAAGTTACATAAATGTCATTACAAGCACAAGCACAGTGGTTGGTCTACCAAATGCACAACAAAACTCCTTTCTTACTTCCTAACTTTATTTCTTACTGCAGTTGAGATATATTGAGACAAAATATACTCAAAAGTGGGATGAATTATGAAGTGACGATTTTAATTTCGAAATTATCTATTTCCCTAACATGGAAAGTAATATTCCAGCTTCTGCTGCTTACGTAATGTATGTTTCACAGTTGATTCGTTACGCAAGAGCTAGCACAAATTATACAGACTTTTTCATTAGAAATAGTTATCCCCGTGACCGCCTTATTAATCAAGGCTTCAAAAAATTCCGACTCGTACGATCATTAAAAAGTCCTTCAATAAATATCGGCCCTTGTGGAAAAATTTGAAGTTTTGGTCCGAACTCTGATTCAAGATTCTTATTCTACTTAGTAATGGAATGATCATTTCTTTTAAATATCTACGCCCATTAAATAGCAATTGCTGTTGAGTTGCTACCGGACACTACCCCAATGAAAGGGGAGGTTTGGCTAGCCATAAAACCGGTTTAACCGACCATTTCTTATGAAAAGCCTGTACTAAGTCGGGACCATATTGGTCGACAATTTTCCGGTGGTTTCCACCTGATTAGTCTTTTTGTCTCATAGACTTAGGCTCTTGACAACTCTATTCCATGATTTTGTTATTACGCCCAGTTATGTGTGCTCTCAAAAACTAAAGATTTGTTGGAATGTCTATCTTCAACTGAACTTTATTATTTCACGGTTTTTAGAATGTTTAATTTTTGTACACACCATATCACTCTCCCAGATGATAACTTTAAGTAAGTACATCGGTATTTAATACACCAGTCTTTCTGCTCTAAAAGGGAAGAAATATTTCCCACTAAGTACTAAGTAAAGATAAGTCTCATTTGGTCAAAGAGAACACTGATTCAAAAAATAATTATAAAGAGGGTGATGTCGTCGCAATACTGGAATTTGCAATAGAAAAATTGATACATCTGTTGAATTTGGTGGACATATTAGTTCTAGCAGAGAACAGGAATACCTATGGGGATGAATTGTACGCTACTAGTGGTCAATTTATTCATATGAAGCAAGGTTCATACAAGGACACGTTTCGAAAAAAAAAGAAAAGATAGCCAAGTCATTTAATTTCAGTTTCATGGAAACGGGAAACGGGAATGATAAAGGAGAGGTTTGGGTTCCCATAAACCAGTTTAACACTACCACTGGCTTTTGCTAGTGCCGGTACCAAGTGCGGATTTCCCGAGTTCCTGTTGTATTGATGATGTTTCTTCATTGAACAATCCTTAATTCAAGGATTACCTTAATCTTATATACCCAATATGAATTCGAAATTCAAGATATCATTTGACAGTACAAATACAGAATTATACCTGAACTTATGCATCTATATTGATAACTTTTGACGTCTGAACAAAGGACTGTTCGACTCTCCAAAAGTAAACTTTCCATTTTTGAGCAGTAAAATTTCCAGATCCCCAGCATATTGGGTTCTTCATAGCACAACTCATTCCCTAGTGTCGTCCCTACAGTTGGTAAAACAATTTTGTCAACCTGGTTAATTACTGTCCAATTTATGTCCAATGGTTATGTCCAATTAACAGATTATGGTCGTTGCCATGAAATGACAGATGCTTATGGTTGTAATGTTTCGATTTGACATTTTCTGGTACATCTGGAATTTATCACAGAACTGAAAAACACTTTTATAAAACCGGATTTTTTATTTTCAGATCATAAAATTTACCTGGTATCTAAGCATTATTAGAATCTATATAAACTTAGTTCGTTGCTATTTCTGTCAAATGCACCAATACGGGACCTTCGAGATAGGACTCTCGTGTAATTGAAGGCGGATACGATCGCCTCAGCAAAAAGAAATGACTTGACTACTTACCTATTGAAATAAATACTTAAAACAAATTATTTATGCAATTGAAGTGTATACTTGTAATGTTTCCTATTTGACAATTCTTAAATTGAATATTAACTGACGAAAAACAATTGACCTAAAGCGCTACAATAGATTAAGTATAAATCATCCCTGGCTCAACAGTGTTCATTAATTAGTGAATCCCTCTCAATGTATTGATGTATTGATTTTTGTCGCAAAGTAAAAGAAACTTTTCCTATTCGAACGGCTCAAAAGTTCCGCATTAACCCTTATCAAATATATTATCCACTTCACTGATTGCAGTTAGAGATGGTCTAACGAGCTTCTGTGATAATTGCAATGAAGGGATATGGAGAACCTGTTCTTCAAGCGGCGTGAATCAGACACGGATTCCTCTAAATTTCAAAGATGCCCTTTCAGCCAAGTCTTGCATATTGTTATAGACAGACACTCAAGATTATTAAAGAATAAAAAAGAAAGCTTTTACCAAAGAAACCAATTCAGAAATGTGTACAAAATGTATAAAATAAATTTTTGTTGAAGATGACAAACGATTCATTGGCAAACAAATACAGAATCACAAAGCAGGAGAGGGCAAAATTTAAAATCTAACAACATGACATAACAGAGGCAACACAAATGAGGACAACAGGACAAAGATCATTTTTATAAAAGGAAATCACCAAGAACGTCACAAATATATAGCGTTTATATAAAAAAAGAAGGTAAGCATGATATACTAAAAGCGTGGAGCCTATTCCGCTGTAAATAAAATGTCCGGCGTCAAGTTGTAGTCGGTGCCTGTAAGTTGGGTTATAAACTTTAGATCTCCTAGAAAATGTTTATGTAGAACAACATTAAAAGCGTCGTTTCTTTGCTTGATTCTGTCATGTATTTATTTCTTTTAAACATAAACTGCTGGTGGACCAGAGGTCCCCGAGGGTATTCACCAGCCCAATAGTCAGACTTGTCTGACATGAAAATTTTACCTTGCGTGTTATAAAAATTTGCTGTTTTATCAAAATTCTAACCCCTTAAAAATACTGTTTCTTCACCCCGTGTATGGCACTCGGTAGATATCCTTTGCACTCGGTAGATGTCCTTGGTACTGGATTTGGCTTCCTATTTCGATATTTTTGGAAATGAGTACTTCTTTTGGACTATCTTTGAGTTATGGCTTTCCATATTATTTGATTTTAATGCTACTGATGAGAGGTTACTCCTTGAAACACGTGTACAGCATAACGAAATTAACTGGTTTTTTTACTCGGTATTTTTTGTATTGTAACGATTTGTCAAATCATGTGGTAACGACACTTTGTGGCAAACGATTTTATCTGTATAATTGACGAGTTTGTTCGCCTTTTTTTGTAAACCAGCTAATGCATGAATGTGTCAATAAAACAAAAAAGATGTCAAAATAAGATAAGAGCAAAGTTTTTGAAATTATACTTCTTTTGTCTTGAATAGTCATTCTTACTTCATGTTCGTTTTTATCTATACCGCGTTATTACAATGAAAGTTCATATTTGAAACTGTTATAAATTGTTTTCCGATCTGAATAGATAATACTATTGTAGTGTTGCATTTGATCATGATAATGTATTTTATGTTTTTTACTATTGGCTCGATAAGTCCCCAGTGGTTGGTCAAATGTTGTAATTGTCTTCTTTGCCAGTTTTTTTTTGTTTTTTGTTTTTATTTTTTTATTTTTTTATTTTCATTTATTTATTTTTTTTTCGTTGACGACCCCGTATTCATGGATCAACGGCTAAAAAAGACATGTATGTAGCGTTGTTCGACATCTAGCAATGTTTTCCACTCAAACCGGTGCTAGGGGCCGTCTTTAACTTATTATGAGTTATTATTAAAGCCCTTCTTGAATGTCTCATGCTGACTTCAAGATGAAGAACAACAATAAAAGTGTTGTTCAATTGGTTCTACCGTGTTTTGTAGAGACTTTGTCTCGATTGCATTTACTCCATATCCGTTCATTGTTTATTGTATTGTATTGTATATGACTATTTCAATTAAATATGTTAATACTAAAATACAAAAAATACCGAAGTTGCATAAAAACAGTAAATTTCGCTATGCTATACACGTGTTTCAAGGAATAACCTCTCATCAGCAGCATTAAAATCAAATGATATGGAAAGTCATAATCCAAAAGTAGTAAAATAAGAAGTACTCATATCCAAAAATATCGAAATAGGAAGCCAAATCCAGTACCAAGGACATCTACCGAGTGCCATACACGGAATGAAGCCTCAGTATTTTTAAGGGGTTAGAATTTTGATAAAAACTTTAAATTTCTAAAACACGCAAGGTAAAATTTTCATGTCAGAAAAGTCTGACTATTGGGCTTGTGAATACCCTCAGGGACCTCTGGTCCACTAGCATTGGCATCGGCCCTATGGTTCAAAAATACAAAAAATACCTAAGTTGCACGTGTTTCAAGTTCATTCAAAAAGAGAAAACGCTAATAATTGAAATAATCTATTGACCATTCGTGTTGGTCTTTTAAGTTGTACGTTAGTCGATATTGGCGTTACTTTAAGTGTCTTTAAGGTCATTTTTTCATTAAATTTCTATCAGACATTTCATTTGGAGACACAAGTTTTTGGAAAAGCATTTAAAAAAACTTAATCTGTTGAAATCATCCTTTTACTATACAGGCAAGTAGTTATATGTTGCTCGTGATTGGAAAATGCCCTTAATTATAAGTTAAATATTTTTCAGATATTTTTAAATTAACATATTTATGCAAGACATCTTTACATTGATTGGCATGCTGCAGTCGGTAACTGCTTTGCTAGCGAAAGGCAAACACAGGTGTGACCACTTAGTGTTCGTTAATAATTTCAGCTGAAATTGAATTGAAGTGTCCAAAAACGCCAAGGGTCAATCTATTCGATTTTTAAAATAGAGATAACAGTAAACACCTACAATGGCCGAAAAATACCATTACATGCCACAATCAATAAGTAAACTGCACTAGAAAAAAACAAAAATAAAAGACAAGAAACAAACGTAAATAACAATACGAACTCGGGATAGCCGGACTTGGTACCGACACTTCCACAAACCAGCAGGGGAGCTAAACCAGTAATAGGGTACCAAAACCTCTTCTTTCTCTATCCCGTTTCCCTATAGTAAACAAACATACGAATAAGACCCAATACAGATAGTTTACTAACTCTAGGACCATTATTTTGAAAGAAAAGACTGAGGCCTCTTAATCACTATTCGCCTATAATACATTTTTATTTATTTTTATTTATTTATTTTCGTTTAAACACTAAATTTGAATTTAAACACAGTGTCAGTAGATTTTTATCTAAATTCAGTCTGTTTCAAAAACAGGATTTTGTGTCCACATTTATATTTGTTTCAATAAACTAGAAAATTTGTTATCGAAATTTCGTTAACAAGAATAAGAATAACCTCTTTGCTGGATTTTATATACTTAGTATATTGCAAACATAAGATTGAATGAAAATCATCCAAACAAATATATTTTGCTCTTGGCTCAGGTCAGCTTCAAATTTCCGTTAAATCCTGAAATAAAACTAAATAAACGGATATTCCCTGGATAAACCAAAGACGAGCGCTAAGACTGAAATGTCAAAACCGCTAATACACTAATTCCCACAACACTGCTACATAACTGACATTTATACTTAACAAATCATAAAAATAAAACATTTACAAAGACAAATGCCGACTAAGGCTTACGATCATGACTTATCTTAACTCTGGATCGTATGTTGACATACCGGTATCTGCCTTCAACCTTCCAGATAATTTAGTCGACTTGTCAAATCTCGACATTCCAGATAGTTGTCATATTGTGAGATATTTTTTCAAAATAATAATTTATCAAGATGACCAAAAAAAATCTGGCAAGTCAACATTGTTATCTGGAAAGTGGCAGAAATATGCCACCTACTAACGAGTACACACAATCTTCCATTTGAATAATTCATTAAAATTCAGTCACTTCCTAGTATAATTTAAAGACTAGGATGGGAAGAAAGACGACGCTTCTCCTTTGCTTTCAGGTTGTGACCAGACTGACTGTGCCTGGATGGATAATTCTGGTTTTAATATATCTGCCAGTTGTTGCTGTCCTGTCTCTATAAGTGATTGATAGAAAAAATCATACGCCTGACTTCCTCTTCTTGGAAGAATGTCCAGTAATGTCCGTGTTTGTGATTCTCTTCCATTTTCTGTCTATATTAAATAAAATAATATGATAAATTGTATCATGAAATTAGAATAAATTTAATTTTTATTCTTTGATTGCAACAAAACGTAACGATATGAAAAAGAAAGGAAATGGGGTAAATGTCAAGGAGACAACATCCCATATCCAGGTTAAAACGACCCAAAACAAAACATCTAGGGGTCACCATATGGTCTTCAACACAGTGAGGAACCTCACACCATATAGTAAGCCCTAAATGGCCCCAAAAAGGTAAAAAGTGAATAAATCAACGGAAACAAACCACATCCAATTACCCAAATATCAAGAAACTAAAATTTTATAAGAAGACAAGGACAAGCCAATGGCCAACATATTCCTGACTTGGGACAGGCGCAAAAATTGCGGCGGGGTTAAACTCGTTTTCTTGGATCCAAACCCTCCCCCTATGTGTGGTGAATGGCTAAAAATAAATACACAAAAAGACTCACAGTAAAAATGAAACTAGAAAAAAGTCCAACTTATCAAGACGAGTACCTTTACAATGAAGTACATAAAACATGAAGACAATACACACAGGTACTGTCCGGACAAATGCTCGCAGTTACTGACAGCTAGCTAAGGACATAATTTCCGTTGACTATGATATCAAGCCTTCTTACATATGAAATTTCAATTGAAATACTTCTAAATAGATTTGGTATAACAACATCATCAATTTTGAAAGAAGAACATGATATTGTGCAATGCCAAATACTGCCAATATGAAAAATTGTTTAAATTTAGTGATTGTGTAAAGCATTTATGAGATGATCAATATTTTTGCCAACAAAAACCAGAAGTAAAGATTTAACAACAATGTTGTATTTATATCCTTTATGAATAAGTTTGTTCAACGGATTAATAAGTTTGGAAGGACAATTTTTGAATTTATGCGCTTTGTAAATGATATT
>MJUU01012721.1:0-11578 GCA_002080025.1 Modiolus philippinarum | reverse complement strand
TTACGAGATGTTTGAAATACTGCTGGAAGTCAAATTGATAATTAAACTCGTTATGATAACATGTTGTTTCTCCCAAAAATCTCTTAAAACATAAAACGTATCTTAAATAGCATTGTTTTAACACATAATCATTTCGAACTGATTTATTTGAATGAAGGATTGTCCAGAAAAAAGCAGTATCAGCAAAATTAATCACAGGATTTTTCATAATTAAAACAATATACATGATAAAAGTAGCCGTCTTTTAAGACGAGATGTTTCAAATATTGCTAATGGAAAAATTGACATTTTATCTGATTATAAAAACATGTAGTTATGAAAAGGACAGGAAATGGGGTAAATGTCAAGAAGAAAACATCCCATCTCCCGGTAAAAACGACCCAAAACAAAGCATCTAGGGGTTACCGTATGGTCTTCAACATTGTACAAAAACACACACATACTATATATTTGAGATTACTTTATCAATATCAAAATAAAATAAAATTTTACTGCGAAAATTCAACAGGTAATTTATTTTACTTATTCTCTCAAAAACAACGAATTTGTCTTACCGTTACATATGACTGACACACACACACACACACACACACACACACACACACACACACAGAGAGAGAGAGAGAGTCTTACCCTAAACACGAAAACTATATATTTTACGAAAGGATATAGAGCCTGAACTAATCACACTTAGTTCGTCAAGAAATGCTCTCAAATTTTTTATATTCAAATATATGTTGAATAAAAAAGGGGTTTATACTATAAACAAAAAATGCATATATTCAATTAAATTAAATTCAATTAAAATGGCAAAATTGATGTGACTATACGATATAAAAAAATTTACATATACACGAACACGAGTAACAAGATTCAGAATTGACGACTTTCGAGTTTCCGGAGTTATTTCCCCTGATTAAAAATAAGCAGCTATCGAGGGTTATTTTTAACATAGAATATAACGGGAGGGTTGCAGAAAAAACGCTATAACTTCGGTTTGGAGAAAGTCTGGCTCAAATCTTCTGGATATGATGTTGATACAGCCTCAGGGTATAATCCAACATACTTTTCAAGACGCTCACCTTTACAGGTAAGCTACAGGTAGATGTTAATTGCACTTGGAATTAACAGGATGTGACGGTGACTTAATAAACATCTCAGTGTTGGAAAGCCACAAAAAGTAGTTAATAAATAGTCAAGGGTTAATATTATACAAACTATGAATATATGAGAATGTCCAGCAAATAAAAATAAATGAAACCAGTAAGGGAATACACAACAAAACGGTTAGCGAAAAAGGCACTGAAAAGGACAAATAGACTTTTTCTTTAAAACACAAACAGAAAAATTACAACTAGAAAATAACATACAAACAAAACAATTACAAAAAATGAAAAACAAAACATTAAATTAATAAAATTTAATTTTAAAACTAAAAACAACGTTACAGATATGCCTTAAATGAATAGCGGAGGACCAATACACAAAAACAAAATATCTGACATAGACATTAAATATATATATATTTATATTTAAAAAGCACTTCAAATAAATATTCAAAAGGGGCAATAATAAATATAACC
Organism: Modiolus philippinarum; assembly: GCA_002080025.1. Lineage (NCBI taxonomy): Eukaryota > Metazoa > Mollusca > Bivalvia > Mytilida > Modiolidae > Modiolus > Modiolus philippinarum. The sequence continues at coordinate 9,995 of MJUU01012721.1, read as the reverse complement.
CAATTTCCAGAACATAATCCGATACTATGATCTCGGCGTGCATTTCTCAAACCAATAGACATCATAGGTTGACACGATTTTACCATGCAGAAGCTAGCAAACTACGATAAACTGCGAATGGGTCACATTTGAAATAGTGATGGTTCGCAATAAAATGTAACTAAAGTTTAAACAAGACAACAAAACAATACAACAAAAGAGGATTTTTATTCTTATGTTAAAAAAAATTATAAAATCACGACACTCTTGAGAAATATTGCGATTTTGACCGGCTTTGCATTCTTTTGTTTTGTTTTCACGCAGAAGATACGAAATTTTCAAATCATTTGGTAAAAACTATAAACGTATATGTTTTTAAATTTTGACTCGATGATTGTCTGTCGAATACCATGTGTGCATCGATGTTTATCATGCAGCTAACTTTTTGTGTGTATTGCATTGGGATACATTTTATTTGATTTATTCGGGTTATGTTTACTACCCCGGTTTTACTATCTTTTTCATTCTTTTCATGATTTTATTTATTTATTTTTTTTTGCCTTTTTATTCATTGCATTTTTTATGTTTTTAAGTACCAGGTTCAATCGTCCTTTTCACTCAAACTCACTAATCTTATTGTCTTTTTGTTGTGTATTCCCTTACTGGTTTATTTTTTTCTCACTTTTTAGACATTCTAATGCAGTAAAAGTTTGTATAATATTAACCTTGACTATTTATCAACTATTGTTGTGGCTCTCGTACAGATGTTGATTAAGTCACCGTCACACCCTGTTATCTCCAAATGCAATTAACATTAACCTGTAATAGCTTACCTGTAAAGGTGAGCGTCATGAAAAGTATGTTGGATTGTACTCTGGGGTTGTATCAACAACATACCCAATTGATTTGACCCAGACATTCTCCAAACCGAAGTTATAGCATTTTTTCTGCAACCCTCCGTTATATTCTATGTTAAAAGTTGCTCTCGATAGCCGCTTATTTTTGATCAGGGAAGGTAACTCCGGAAACTCGAAATGGGTCAATTGACAACGCAAAACTGATGTGGAAAGTAAATAATATCAAAAAATTTATTTAGTTATCACCATTTAAATTGAACCAAACAGCACATCTAACAGTTAAAAAATAAAACGATATATTTAGTGATTTTGTTATAAATGACGTGAAAAGAAATAGTTAAAATATGAAATTGCAAGCATTGAAAAAAAAAAACAAAAAACAAAAAAAACAAAAAAAAACAAAAAAACAAAAAAACAAACACAAAAAAACTAAAAACAAATGTCAATATATTGAACACCATAAGAGATGAATAGGAGATAAAAAATGGTGGAAGCAAAATAATTCAAATGTAATGAGAAGTAGTAGTAATAGTATAAAACAGTGACAATGTACCAGCAGCATAAAAAGATCCATAGAGAACAATATATTTGATAACAGTAAAATAATTAACAATCACCAAAGATGCTTGAAAAAAGGTATAAATCAATTCTAGCATTAAGTAAATTAAATTAAAATGAGATTGCCAAAGCTACAGAATTTATAAGTCAAATGAATAATAATAATATTTTTACAACGTTTTGAATATTGTTGTCGTTTCTTTCATTTTGGTTTGGAGCACAACCGATAACCCGATTTGTTGAAATGTTGTTTATTGTAGATTTAATTTGATATCACAAAGATATTATATTAACACGTGATAAAAACACAAATCATTAAAACTTTTTTTTCAGACACAAGCATGCATGAAATTCGAATAAATGGCTAGACATATCAAATTAATAAAATCATATTTATTTTCTCCTTTATTTTTTTTCTAGGAGAATGGCTTAAATACAATTGAAATACATACGTACGTGTTTTTTATGGCGAAAGAATCATAAAATGAAAAAAATAGATGAAAAGAAGGATATTGATACAGATAAATTTTATTATCCTTATTTATATTTTACTACTTGATTTTTTGTACACTGTAACATTATGGAATTTCTACTGTCAAATTTTCATAACCCTTGTATCAATTTTTACTTTTGTATAATCTACTGGAAAAAAAGTAATGAAAACGGATAGCGAAAAGAGCTACAAAACGTTTGATACAATTATTTAGAATTAAAATTCGTTATCTTAAGCATAAATCTTGAATCGGGATGTCAATTTGTTGTACCTTACTTGTAACATACTGTTGTTTTATTCTAATTATAACGTTTGCTTCTGTTTTGGGGTTAAAATAATTAATTATCAAAATCGACCTTATTATTAAGAGGAATTAACAATTGAGGTGATTTTAATCTGACGATGTACAACAGAATGACCTTTTCCTGTTTCATCGTGAATCATCAATACCGTGAAATAAAATGTATCGGTTTGTTTTTTGGTCGACACCAATTTAGTTCACAAGTTCATGTTATGGCCGAGATTTATGCTAAGATTATGTAGGATATGTCTTAGTACCAAAACATCTTGTATGATATTGATCCTGTAATACTATTATGTAATGTTAAGTTTTATAATTTCAAAATTCTACATCAGCCACTTCAAGTTTGTTTGTCTTCCAAAGCTACCGATTAAATATATAGTTGTTTTACTGCTTCCAGTCTGGTATTTAATTTCAATTAGATTGTAAATGATACTAATTCAATAATTTTAAAATGAGGTACAAAAACTTTTGGCAAGAATATAATTCAAGGGTATATAGAAAAGCAAAATGTAATTAAAATCATAAATGATCTTCGGAACATGTCCATTAGTAGCGGATCTCGCCTCTTTGGGTCCATGGACTCTATGTTAAAAGCAATCCAAACATCCCTCCGAAATTATCGATCGCCTTGATTGATCGATCATCCGATATAATTACCATGTTCATTGATTTTAAAAGCTTCTATTCCGTTAATCTCTATGGTGATATGGGTCAGGATATTTCAATCGGTCCCTTAGATGTAGGAGTAGAATTTACTTCCGCCTATTTATTCATTGAAATAATTCCCACTCTAGTCTTCCAGTGTCATGAACTTGGAGCACCGCAAATGTTGAGTGCTTGGACGCTGGAAGATATTCAGTTATTTATTAATCTTTATGCACTCTCAACATGACTATAATCTAACCAATACTTATTGTGACCCTAACCCACTCTAACCTATTTTTCTGTTTCATTATATCTAGTAATGTCTACTGTTTTTTGTTTTTGTTTTTCTTATCCGGCCTCATCTTTAATTGTGCTGTTCCATTACTCTGGAAGCTCTTTAATTGTATTTCCCGAACTTAAAAGTACTTTTCTATTGTTTGAGTTGTCTAGTGCTCTGACATTAACTCAAAACCCTTGTGTTATTTTCTATCGATTTATTTACTGTGATGTTCAACTAATTAAAATATACATATTTTATTTTCCCCTTCATATAACAGTCATGGGTTTGGGAATGAGGGCTGGAAGGTTCCTTTAAAAGGTAATAAAATAAAAACAATGTGTGTTAGTCTAATGATGTTTTTTCTTTGCTCCTCTTCTCAATTAAAGAATGAATCCTCCTCCGCTCCAATTTCCGAGATGAGCACGCGAGCAGCGAAATGAGCAAGTGAGCAGCGAAATGAGCAAGTGAGCAGCGAAATGAGCACCGTGCGTAGTAAAATGAGCACGTGAGCAGCGAAAATTAGCTAGTGAGTAGCAAAATGAGTAGCGCGAGCAGCGAATTGAGCACGTGAGCATATCCTTAAAAAAGTGAATTTGTCGTTTTCCACCGCTGAACAGCAGCTGCAATATTTCCGATATGAGCAGAGAAATTAGCAGCGTGAGCAGCAAGATGAGCACCATGAGCACCGAAAATGAGCAAGTGAGTAGCAAAAGGAATCGTGAGCAGCGAATTGAGCACGTGGGCATATGCTTAAACAACGAATTTGTTCCTACCACAGAGCAGCAGCAGCAATATTCCCGAGATGAGCATCAAAATGAGCAGCGTGAGCATCAAAATGAGCAGCGTGAGCATCAAAATGAGCACCGTGTGCAGCGAAATGAGCACGTGAGTAGCGACAGTCTCAAACATCTCCAATTGTTTATAAAGACTAATTATGTAAAATATCGTCATTCGTACTTCGAATTCAGAGAGAAAAAGACGTGCATAATGTATCACTGACCTTTGTGAATACAGAACCAATCGTCACGTCAATCTCGTTCGCCACATGAATCAGAAACACGACCTCGTAGATACTGAATCGGAGACAGAGTCAAACGTATCAAAAGAAAACAATCACTAACGAATCTGAATATAGCAACGAAGAAAGTAACGACTCTAATACGTCAGAAGAGTCCACAGATAAAAGCACTAACGATGAAGGTGACCAAGAGTCTCCATGGAACCTGATCGTGTATCAAACATTTGACAAACTCGAGCCAGAATACACCAAGAAAGTAGAAGAGTTGATGGAAGAAGGACACGACTTGAAAGAGGCTCGTTTAGCCACATAAGCCTTATAGAGATCATATCAGAAAACAATACCTAGAAACGGTGTTCTGGATGCAGGATTTCAACAAAGATCCAATTCACACAAAAATCAGAGATACAGCCAAACGTGTAAGAGACAAAGAAGACTACGACACCAGGGAATCTTGGCAATACGCTATAAAGAAAAGAAAATATCTGTTAGATGACATATTGGACAGCTTCGAACCACCATCAATAGAGGACAGCAACGACTTGATACATAAAAGAAAAGAACAAGAGGGGGATGGGGTAATGCGGCCTATCTATAGGATAGCCAGTCACAAGCCCGGAGAAACGCAGAGTGCCCCTTGAAATATATACTAGAATTTATTGGTCGATCCTCTGTGAAAATTTTGGACTCCTCGTAGCACCCATATTATAAAAGATAGGACTTTATAAAAAAGCAAAACAAAATTACGAAGTTACTGTTAATTTAGTTTCTGCATATGCGTCATCATTCAATTAAGAGATTGAAAGTTATCCCGAATACATATATAACATATCTTTAGTACTTCGATTAGGAAAATTTGAAATTTTGGCCTTTCCCGAAATTCTTGGTCCCTCATAACACCCTTACTATAAGGGATAGAGCTTTATAAATGTCCCCATTCGCTTAAGAAGCATAAAGTTTTCCCTAAAACATATATAACATGATAAAGTATTTAGCGAAGAAAAAATATGTTTTTGGGCCACTCCCGAATTTTCGGGTACCCCTATCTTCGAAAAGGTAAGAGATAGAACCTTGAAACTATCCTATTATTTCTTTGCTTGCGTTGCTCATTTCGCTACTCACGGTGCTCATTTTGCAGCTCAGGCTGCTCATTTCTCTGCTCATCTCGGGAATATTGCTGCTGCTGCTGCTGCTTTGCAGTGGAAAAAATGACAAATTTGTTGTTTAAGCATATGCCCACGTGCCCAATTCTCTGCTCAAATTCGCTGTTTAAGGATATGCCTACGTGCTCAATTCGCTGCTCGTGCTACTCATTTTGCTAGTCACTTGCTCATTTTCGCTGCTCACGTGCTCATTTTGCTACTCACGGTGTTCATTTCGCTGCTCACTTGCTCATTTCGCTGCTCACTTGCTCATTTTGCTGCTCGCGTGCTCATCTCTGGAATTTTAGGGGGAGGGGATTCATTCTTTAATTAAGAAGAGGAGGAAACAAAATACATCATTAGACTAACGCACATTTTTTTAATTTTATTATTTTTTAAATTTTAAAGCAACCTTCCAACCCTCATTCTCAAACCTATGACTGTTATATGACGGGGAAAATAAAATATGTATATGTTAATTAGTTGATTATTTATTTAGTATTAAATTGGAAACTTCTTCCGAGAAACAAAAGAAAAGGAACAATGAAGTAGTACATATACAGAAACAAAAAAGGGATTAGAGTTACGGTTTGGAGAAAGACCACATCAAAACGAGAGAACAGCACAGGAAAATAAACCGATAGAAAATAACACAAGGGTTTTGAGTTGATGTCAGAGCACTAGACAACTCAAACAATAGAAAAGTACTTTCAAGTTCGGGAAATACAATTAAAGAGCTTCCAGAGTAATGGAACAGCACAATTAAAGATGAGGATAAGAAAAACAAAAACAAAAAACAGTAGACATTTCTCATAAAGCACAAATAGATATAATGAAACAGAAAAAATAGGTTAGAGTGGGTTAGGGTTACAATAAATATTGGTCAGATTATAGTCACGTTGAGGGTGCATAAAGATTAATAAATAACTGAATATCTTCCAGCTTCCAAGCACTCAACATTTGCGGTGCTCCACGTTCATGACACTGGAAGACAGAGTGGGAATTATTTCAATGAATAAATAGGCGGAAGTAACTTCTACTCCTACATCAAAGGGACCGAATGAAATATCCTGACCCATATCACCATAGAGATTACGGAATAGAAGCTTTTAAAATCAACGAACATGGTAATTATATCGGATGATCGATCAATCAAGGCGATCGATAATTTCGGAGGGATGTTTGGATTGCTTTTAACATAGAGTGTATGGACCCAAAGAGGCGAGATCTGCTACTAATAGACATGTTCCGAAGATCATTTATGATTTTAATTACATTTTGCTTTTCTATAACCCTTGAATTATATTCTTGCCAAAAGTTTTTGTGCCTCATTTTAAAATTATTGAATAAGTAACATTTACAATTTAATTGAAATTAAATACCAGACTGGAAGCAGTAAAACAACTATATATTTAATCGGTAGCTTTGTAAGACAAACAAACTTGAAGTGGCTGATGTAGAATTTTGAAATTGTAAAACTTAACATTACATTATAATATTACAGGATCCATATCACACAAGATGTCTTGGTACTTAGACATATCCTACATAATCTTAGCATGAATCTCAGCCAAAACATGAACTGGTGTCGACCAAAAACAAACCGATACATTTTATTTCACGTTATTAATGATTCACGATGAAACAGGAAAAGGTTATTCTGTTGAACATCGTCAGCTTAAAATCATCTCAATTGTTAATTTCTCTTAATAATAAGGTCGATTTCGATAAGCATGATTTAGTTTTTAATTATTTTAAACAGAAGCATATGTTCTAATTAGAATAAAACAACAATATGTTACAAGTAATCGCTGTTAGGCAAAGTACAAGAAATTGACATCCCGGTTCAAGATTTTTGTTTAAGATAACGAATTTTAATTCTAAATAATTGTAAAAATTTAAAACGTTTTGCAGCCCTTTTCGCTGTCTGTTTTCATTGCCTTTTTCGAGTAGATGATTTGATACAAGGGTTATGAAAATTTGACAGCAGAAATTCCATACTGTTACAGTGTACAAAAAATCAAGTAGTAAAATATAAAAAAGGATAATAAAATTAATCTGTATCAATATCCTTCTTTTGATCTATTTTTTTTATTATTATTTTATGATTCTTTCGACATAAAAAAAAACATGAACGTATGCTTTTCAATTGTATTTAAGCCATTCTCCTAGAAAAATTAAGGAGAAAATGAATATGATTTTATTAATTTGATATATCTAGCCATTTATTCGAATTTCATGTATGCTTGTGTCTGAAAAAATGTTATAATGATTTGTGTTTTTATCACATGTTAATATAATATCTTTGTGATATCAAATTAAATCTACAATAAACAACATTTCAACAAATCTTGGGTTATCAGTTGTGCTCGAAACCAAAATGAAAGAAACGACAACAATATTCAAAACGTTGTAAAAATATTATTATTATTTATTTGACTTATAAATTCTGTAGCTTTGGCAATCTCATTTTAATTTAATTTACTCAATGCTAGAATCTATTTGGACCTGTAACCTTCTTTTCCAGCATCTTTGGTGATTGTAAATTATTTTACTGTTATCAAATATATTGTTCTCTATGGATTTTGTTATGCCGCTGATGTGTATGATTTATATTGTCACCGTCTTATACTATTACTACTACTTCTCATTACAGTAGAATTATTTTTGAATTCCTGTTTGCTTCCACCATTTTTTTTATCTCCTATTCATTTCTTATGGTGTTCAATATATTGACATTTGTTTTTTTTTCTTTTCAATACTTGAAATTTCATATTTTAACTATTTCTTTTATGTCATTTACAACAAAATCACTAAATCTATCGTTTTATTTTATAACTCTTTAAACATGCTGTTTGACTCAGTTTAAATGTTGATAACTAAATAGCACTTTTTGATTCTACATTAGTTTCACGTTGTAAATTTTGAATCTTGTTACACGTGTTCGCCTTTTGTCATTTTATTGTTTTTCTTGTGCAGTTCCCTGGTTGATTATGACATGTGATTGTAATGTTCGGCCATTGTAAGCGTTTCCTGTTATCTTCCCTTCATCAATATGTAAATATTTTTGATATCGTATGGTCACATCAATTTTGCCATTTTTAATTGAATTGAATTTAATTGAATATATGCTTCTTTTGTTTGTACTAAAACCCTTTTTATTCAACATATATTTTAATATAAAAATTTTGAAAGCATTTCTTGATGAACTAAGTGTGATTTGTTCAGGCTCTAGTTTTCGTGTTAAGGGTAAGATCCTCTCCCCCTCTCTCTGTGTGTGTGACCATACGGTAACCTCTAGATGCTTTGTATCGGGTCGTTTTTACCCTGAGATGGGATGTTTTCTTCTTGACATTTACCCCATTTCCTTTCCTTTTCATAACTACATGATTTTCTAATCAGATAAAATGTCAATTTGTCCATTAGCAATATTTGAAACATCTCGTCTTAAATGATGTCTACTTTTATCATGTATATTGTTTTAATTGTGAAAAAAATCCTGTGATTAATTTTGCTGATACTGTTTTTTTTCTGAACAATCCTTCATTCAAATAAATCAGTTCTAAATGAATATTTGTTATAACAATGCTATTTAAGATACGTTTTATGTTCTTAGAGTTTTTTTTTGAGAAACAACATGTTATCATAACGAGTTTAATTTTCAATTTGACCTCCAGCAGTATTTCAAACATCTCGTAATATTTAAAAAATAAAATCATTCAAATCATTTTGACATTGTGTAGGGTTGTGAGAAGAATTACCGACAAGTGCTTAATAATATTTTTATTCCGATAACATAATACTGCTTCAAAAAGAAGTCATTTGTTATTAGATAATGTTATTTGAGATATTTTCGAAAATTGTTTGGTTCAAAAATTTTATTTTAGTTTTGTCAAGAATTTGAAAAATACGGAAATATTATTTCGTTATTTTTGTTTTTAGTAGCGCTAATTACATGATATCCGGTAGATTTTAAGTGAATCCATGAGTTTGATGTTTAATTTCTTCTTCAGAATGTCTACAATTTCAATATTTTATATTAAGGTGAGGTCACCAGGAAACGATAACGTTTGGTATCAATAAATAAATAAATAAATAAATAAATAAAAAAAGAGAAAATAAATGAAATAAAAAAATATTGACAACCAAAAAAAAAAACAACAACATTGCAAGCAGAAAAGTAAAATTGAAAACTGAAACGAAGGTTTCTATTAGACATTTTTACTATTCATCGTCGAAACCGAAACCGAATCCGAATCAGAGACCGAAACCAAAACCATTTGTTCAATTGTAAAGCTTCCTTTTTGAAATCTTTAGACTATAAATCGTTTATTAATACAATGTAATAGAAGTAATTTGTAATTCGACAAAAGAATCCAAAATGGTTTATTTTCTTGTGAATCAATTTCTTTTGTTCATTCCGTTTGATTCTTTATTACATTTTACGTTTTAATACGACCGTAAAAGTTATGGCGCTGGCGTCATTGTCGGGGTCGGCGTCTGTGGAAAGCATTAACTAGGTTCTAGTTGATGGATTATTAAGAAATTTTAGTAGAATGTTTCATGGCATGCGGGTTATCTGTATTGCTTTTATTTATTTTGGGATTCTGGTCCAACCCCTTTCAGAAAAAGGACAAAAAGGAGTTAAATTATATTGGGTGTTTTCCCGTAGAATCTGGAGTATGCAAAGAAATTTAGCATGTAAAATTTATGAGATAA
>MJUU01012720.1:7729-38968 GCA_002080025.1 Modiolus philippinarum | reverse complement strand
TAGTAAATATGGGTGGTTAATTCCATTGAAAAATAAAACGGGAATAACAGTAAGTGAAGCATTTAAAACACTATTTAAAGAAAGAAAACCCCTATATATATGGTCGGATAAAGGCTCGGAATTTTATAACCGACAAGTAAAAGAATTGTTAAAAGATAATAACATAAAGTTATATTCAACTGAAAATGATGAAAAAAGCAGCATAGTAGAACGCTGGATAGGAACGATGAAACAACATATGTATAAATACTTTACAGCCTCTGGAACTTTTAAATATTATGATGTATTGGATAGATTAGTTAAAAATTATAATAATACAATGCATTCTTCAATTAAAATGACACCCATTGAAGCAAGTAAATTAAAAAATGAATTAAGAGTTTATAAAAATTTATATCCAGAAAAAGAAGAAAAGATTAAAACACCTAAATTTAAAGTAGGAGATAGAGTAAGAATAACAAAAAAGAAAGATCAATTTGAAAAGGGTTATACAACTCGTTGGAGAAGAGAAATATTTGTAATTGAAAAAGTTTTAAATACAAACCCTATTACTTATAAAATAAAAGATTTAAAAGGAGAAAAAATTATAGGTTCTTTCTATAGTCAAGAATTACAGATGACTAAATTTTAGATTTTTTTACTGTGTTAGACCCGCACTAGAATTTCTTCTTCGGTGTACTCCCGGGTAGTTAAAAAATTTTTATAACTTTTTCTGTGTAGCTTTTTAACACCTCTGGCTGTTTTTTTAAACACAATAGTAATATGCTATATTGACCCTCTCCACTACCGAATATTTTTTGAGGAACGAAAAAAATATTCGGTGGGGGAGAGGGTCAATATAGCATATTACTGTCAGTTACAACAAGGGAAAGAAAAGTCAATAAGTTTTGGAAGTAAAGTACTCTCATCTGCGCAAAGGAAATACTGCACTACAAGGAAAGAACTTCTTGCCATAGTTATGTTTACCCGTCAGTATCGACACTATCTCCTAGGTAAACAATTCATTATAAGAACAGACCACAATAGTTTAAGGTGGTTAATGAATTTCAAAAACATTCAAGGTCAGCTTGCTAGATGGCTAGAAGAATTAGCACAATACAATATGGCTATTCAACACAGATCAGGCTATCGAGAATTCCAGACATATTAACGTTGTGCAATGAATATCATAGATATCTATCTATAGAGTTCGACCAGTTGCCTTGTGGTGGTTGTGCCTTTTGTACACGAGCTCGCAAATAATGGGAGACATTCGAAGATGACATTGATGATGTGCAACCGATATTAATCAGAATAATTTCACCAGAGGAAGGACCTTGTAACTGGCTGAATACATTATCTTCGAAAGAAATCAGTGATGAACAAATGAAAGATCCCGATCTCAGTTGCATTATTGACTGGCTTTTACAAGATTATGAACCTAGTACAACAGAACTCCAGTTAAGTAGTCCAGCAGTGAGATACTATTCGTTATATGTACTTGAAATACATAATGACGTTCTTTATTACTACTGGGAAGATTCAATTTCACCACGGTTACTACTTATCATTCCAAGCAGCATGAGGAACCAAGCGTTAGAACTGTGCCACAATTTGCCAATTGCAGGACATATGGGACAAGTAAAGACTTTACTGAAATTAAAACAACATGTGATTTGGTAAAGAATGTCAGTAGATTGTAAGCTTTATGTGAAATCTTGTAGTGTTTGTAATAAGAACAAGAGGCTTAAGGAATATCCAAAGGCAAAGCTTAAACAGTTTCACTCAGGAGTTCCAGTGGAACGTGTTCATATGGATATTCTTGGTCCGTTGCCAATCACAAAGAACAGGAATAAATATATGTTGATGGTTATTGACCAATTCACCAAATGGCTTGAGTGTTATCCATTACCAAATCAAGGAGCTGAGGTCATAGCTAAAGTATTTGTGGACAATTTCATTGCCAGATTTGGCTGTCCATTAGAGATTCACACAGACCAAGGTAAAAATGTGGATTGAAATTTAATAAGGCAAGTATGCAAATTGTTGCAGATCGACAAAACAAGAACAACTCCTTACCATCCATCCTCAAATGGTCAAGTGGAAAGGTTAAATAGCCTCATCCTCCAAACAATTAGATGCTGTATTAAAAAACAACAAAAATAAATGGGATGAATATTTACAACTTTTAGCTGGAGCCATTAGAGCTACACCTAGCAGACAAACAGGGTTCTCACCAAATTTTCTCATTTTCGGAAGGGAGGTAACTCAAACAATTGACCTGACTTTTGGAATCCTTTTTGGGAATGAAACAGACAGAGATACAATGGAGTATGTACAAAATTTTATATTAGCTCTCAACTTGACTCATAATATTGCAAGGGAAAATTTGAAGTCATCACAAAACAGACAAAAGAATAATTATGATCTTAGATCTAAACAAAAATCATATAGTATAGGAGATGCTGTTTACAAACTAGACACAGCTACTAAGTTGGGATAATCAAAAAAGCTCAAGGCCCCTTTGAAAGGGCCTTATATTGTGGTAAAAGTCATAAATTCAGTCCTATATGAGATAGAGGATATAAAAAAGTCATATATAATACACCATGACCGACTGAAACTATGTTCCGACAAGGATTTACCTATATGGATTCAGCGCAGAACAAATCTTATTGACAAAGCAAAGGAAAGTACACAATCAGAAATTAGAAGTGAAGACATTTATGATTTGTCTGCACTGTTAAGTGATTTCACTCAATCCACATCGGATAGTCCGATGTTGCGTAACAACAATAGTGAGGATGAAACGAATCAGAATGATCACTTAGGCAGTGGGACAATCGACCATACAAAAGTAGTGAAGACCCTAACGGATTTGAATGATGACGACAATTTAAATGAAACCTTCCTGTATGACTTGCAAGAAGGAGAGCTGGATAGGCAGGTTGACACTAGAGAACAAGGGAATCCAAGAAGAAACAGAAAAAGACCTGCTTACCTGAGCAACTACACAGAATAAAAGTCAATACTGTCAGTTATGTAAATATATGTATAAATGTTTGTGTTCATGTAAATGAATTGTGTATAAAATATTAAAATACTTTGTGTTGATAGAATTTATTCATTTGTCTTGGCTGTGTCCTCATTTAAAAACAACATAGCCCTTCAGTATATCAATACTTTATATTGTATTCTTTAGTCTGTTACAGTACGACGATTTGGAGCTGGACTACGGTCCAATGGATGATGAGATTCCAGAACAATCAAGCAGAGTCCGGGGTAGTACACAGAAGAAAAACAAGTCTTCTCCTTGCCCAGTTTGCCCTGCTAGATTCACAAATGTCCGACGTCATGTCTTCGTTAGCCACCTTCCATGGTATGTTTCTCCATATACTGCTTGTTGGACTTGCAAAATTCAGTTAGCCCAGGAAAGATTCATACAAGTACATGTCATTGAGTACCACAACAAAGTAGACACCCCACATACATTTTCAGTCGAAACACATGGGAACACTTGGGTTTATTTAATGAATGGCCTACTACTAGAAATTGGCAAAAAACTGGAAAAGCAAGTAACAGATCTTATTAAGCTAGTGCAGCATGACCCAAAATTCAGCATATGCTCTGGATCTTTCCATCACTGGACTGACATGCAGCTTTTACAACGATTTATTCACCTTAACCAGTATTCTAAAGATCTAGTGCTATCTCACAAAGTATTTCAACCATCTGGTATTCATTCATTATTACACTGGAAAATTTTAGCTTTATTGATTTGCAAACTGAATCTTCTGAGAACATCATTTTCATTTCATTTGAAAAGGAGCATAATCTCTTTCCTGCTTGTTCTGAGATTTGTGGATTCTCATTTTAATCTTGATGAGCTGTCTAAAGAGACCAGATTCTCTGGTCTTCTGTCCTTGACCTGGGAGGAAGATGAAAATGTTGAATTACAGTTCCTAATATCAAACTACTGTTTCCCTGATAATTGGCCCTCTAGCCTTCAACGACAAGAAATTAGGAAAGACTCTCGCCTCTTTATTACATTTGGCATACAACCTAAACTAGTGGAATTGGAGAAGAAGAAACGTATCAACAAATGGCTTACTGATTTAGAGGTTTTAGTTAATGCCAAGAGAGTAGTTGCTGTAGGGGAATGTGGTCTTGATAAGCAGAGTTATACTTCCAAGAAGGACTTAAATCAGCAAGCTGAAGTATTTGAGAACCAGCTTCAACTTGCAAAGGGGAAAGATTTACCAGTGGTGATTCATTGCAGAGGAGAACAAAAACTGAATGACAGATGCTTGTCTGTGATGACCAAAACATTGTCCAAGAACCATCATATTCATAGACATTGTTTTTCTTCTGACATAAGTGTATATCAGAAATGGAAAAAAAGCTTTCCCAAATTGTAAATTTGGAATCTCCCCAATGCTGTTGTTAGACTCCAAGTATCCTGAGTTAAGGCCAACAGTTTGTGAAATGGATATTAAGCATATAATTATAGAAACCGATGCTCCTTACATCAGTCTAAAAGGAAGGAAAAGGGGAACTCCACTCTTAATATTTGACATTGCTGTTAAACTGTCAAATCTAATGAATCTGTCTTTGGAGGAGATAGCAGAAATTACAACTGCCAATGTCCGGCAGTTATACAGAATATAAAGATTCTATGAAGGGTGAAAATTGTAAATATGTAGAATGTTGTACTATATTGTAAATTAATGACTGTTGGTGAAGTGTTTTTATGAAAAATGTATCAAAGATTTTTATAAGAGGATAACTTTTAAGTTCCTTGTGGATATTGGAGCCAAAACAAATAAAACGGAGGAGAGTGTGGTGAACGCCGGTATGTAGGAAACAAGTAAGCCCTGAAACTGACCACTTACTTCCGGGTGACAAGACGACCTTCACATTGAGTTACAAGAATAGCCTTTGAAGTGTGTGGACGTGCATTCCAGTCCAGGGGCCTGATTGCAGACCAGTGGACATTTCCTGGATAATCACTGTACGCCTGCTTCGCAGACTTACAGGTAACTCCACAGTATTTGTAGAATACACAACAATAGCTTCAACATTTTACAGAATTACAGCCTATAATGCCTTATACTGCTTACAAATCTTTATTCAACATAATTTATTTATCTAGAAGAAATAACAAATGCAGAATTTATGATTTGCAATCATCTTATTGAAGGTAAGTCATTTTGTGTTGCTACATGTATTACTCAAATTTATTGAACAATTGGGCGTTGCTTAATTTTCTCTGTCTTGTAAGTTATTTTAACACGATTAATTCGGATATAATTGACCCGTGACCAGTCAGGTCAATTAAATAGAGTAATCCTTTCTTTTTTCCTAATACTGTTTGATTTTATCATTGTTGTTACAAGTGAGGCTTGTTTAGGGTATATTGGGATACGGGATATTTGCCACTTTTGTTAATGGGATATGGGATATTTGAGGCAAAAAGTACCGGGATATGGGATATTTTGACTTTGGAAAACGGGATATTTCAATAATTAATGGGATATCTTCAATTTTCAAGGGGATATTTTCGTCCAGACTTACTGGGATATGGGATACTGGGACCCCCTCCCTAAACAAGCCTCACCAGTTGTCTATCTACATTCGACAATATAACTCTATACAGTAAATACCACAAAGTTCACGATTATTTTTCACATATGTATCTATTTCTTTTGTTACAATCAAAACTTAAGAAAATTCCGTATTTAGTTATCACTCCACATCCAACTCGATCAAGTATCGGTTGATTTTTGTACCATGGAAGGTTCTGAGAGAATGTACCGTCTAGCCACCTGTATTCATTTTTTAGTTGACGGTTGGATATACCCAACCAAGTCTCATGTGACAACCTACTATAAAAACAGCTCTTCTCGGGATTTCAATATCGCTAAATCTGCATTGTGTCTTTTACATTCTAGTCAAGCATCGTTCCAAGACAATTCAAAACCTGCACTAAGCATATAGCATGAGTTTTCAAAGAAAACCCAGGAACCGGAACCGTTTCCGCACTTTGATGTTAGCTCCATTCTACAAATTAACTTCTGAGAAGTATAACAATTTGCGTCGTTCCACATCTTTTTCGAAGCTAGTTCTACACAATTTTACATATTGTAAATATGATTTGGTTCACCCAATTCCCAATTAGTATAATTAGACACTATACCATCACTCCATTCAAATCTCTTATTTTCGTCAATATCGTGCAATCCAATCCAATACCTGGATCCTTCACGTAAAATTTGTTCTATAAAGTCCTCATCAGACTGACCAGGAATACTGACAAGATCAGAACCCAAACTTAGACAAGTGTCTCTTGCTTGGATCCAGGTTTTTTATCATCAAATAAGTTGTAACATGACAAACCATTTTTCTTCACCCGGCAGGACATTTCGAGTGAACAAAAGGCATACGGAGACTTTTGAAAAGTCTATCTCTCCATTCTGTCCTATTGCTTCACAAGTATCCTCGTCGGCGTCAACTGTCGTGTAAATATAATCGTTGTCGTGATTTAAGTTGGAAAGTGCATATGTAGGATTTTTAACTTTAAATTCCATTTTCAAATGAAGTTATACAATATACAATGAAGTGTTGAAACAGTATGAATGTTTTCGTTTTTCTCTTGTGAATTTGTATATAGTTTGTCGCAAGGTCAATAACTAAATACCGAAGTTACTGTCAATATATATCCTTTTCACGGGTACATTTTAAAGAAGAATTTTCCGTTAAAACTTAAAATATAAAAATCAATTGTATTGTAATAGGTGATATCGCTCCTTTCTCGTGAATTTATTTCCTTCTTTATACCAATTTTGAAAATGCATTAATTCTTTTCGATGTTTTACAGTTCCCAGGAACCATAAAATATAAACATGTCCAGAATGTCGGGACATCAGACAGAATTTCAATAATTTAGTCTATATAAATTTCAAAGAAAGATTAAAAGAAACTACGGAATAATGCATTAACGAATATACAGTGTACTATTCGAAAGGCATTCTTACAGAATACTCTCAAACAATGACAATAAAACATATAGCAGAAACTGTGAGCATATCAGCATCGAAAGTACAGGATGGGAAGTAGTTCACAAAAATTGTTTCCCCTGTAAATTTGTATACCTGTCATCTCCTCAACAAATAACAAGATGTGTGATAACACAGCTACGGTTAAAAAAAAAACAAACTTCTAACATTTGCGGTATTTTTTGCATTACATAGTATGCATCTTATGCTGCAACAATCGCTGTATGGTACAAATATATGAGAAATATACAGTTCTCTTTGTTTAATTTATAAAACATTGTTTTAAAACAAACTTTATCTGAAAGTCAAAACTGTATGATAATAAAGAAAAAATCTAGCCACCCTCAAAGGGCATGGGCGGAAACAAAATTTAGGAGTTTTATTAAATATTTAATTATGTATCGTATAAACCACATGAAACTGATTTCTGCATATGGCCTTCTTTCAGAATCGACTTTTTCAAGTTTTTAAGTAGGGAGAAAATGGACTTTCCTCGCGAGTGATTCGTACTCACTGTGAAATAAATATATGGGGCAATTAAAGGAGCATGTATAACTTTTAGTACTTTCACTTTGTTAAATTTCAAGATTTTCGGACACGCGTTAATTAGTATTTGAAGTGTAATATCAGGGTGGTTACCATTTGGTATTCGTGTAGTGTGATTTTTTGATAGTTTCATTTTAATACAAAGTTGATTCCTGAAAGAAACCTCAGAAAGAATGCATAGGAAATAAAGATACAATCGTGTTTGAACTTTATGCCGGAGAAACACTACTAAGGGCGGGCATTAAGATTTGCACCTGGATTAACAGGGATATTGGCAATCCGTATACAAATTTTGGTCAAAAGCTAAATATGGCCTTTTTGGGGATCCACTTTAAAAGACAGATACTAAATTGATCTTTTATGCCGATTTGTGCATTGTATATGCATCTATACGTTCACCTGCGGGTGGACTGTGTGTGATGTGTGGGTCATTTACCTGTGGTGTCAAGACAGGAAGTGACAATGAATAACTTTTGTCGTTCAAATCAAATGTTCTATGAAATAAGGTTGAACTTAAGTGACTGGTTGCTTGCGGTAAAACCGAAATATCAAATTGATTACTAGCGTCCAGATAATTATCTGCTTGATCCGAATCACTGTCTGATGAGTCGGTTTCCGAATCTGTCAAAGTATTTCAAACAAGTATACCTGAAATGTTTCTCTCATGTACAGTGAGAAAGATCTCACTTATACCATAACAACCAACTTCTGAATGAAAACACCAAAATAAATTTTATGAGGAAGACCTCACATTCTGTCCCATATTAAAATGAAAAACAAACGCAGAACAAAATTCGCTCCATAGGTTTATTGTAACGAGGAAGACATCACTTACAAAAATAATGAAAAACAATTAGTAACTGGAAATGACTACAATTCGTCAAGCAATTCATAACTCATTCAGGTGATTTTTCGATGAAAATGTCCGTTCCAATAAAAATCCGTGGAACACGTAGTCGAATCTGCAGACGATCGACTCCTTCATTTTTTTTTATCTTACCCGATCAGAAAAAATTTAAGACATCGTCAAATTCTTCTTATCCATTTGGGTTCTCCACCATGTAAACTTTTGGGGAACTTTTGGTTCTGTTTTATCAACTCGAAAATATATTTTTATTTCACAACGTGCAGGAGAAAAAACTATTAATATATAAAAACTATTCCGGACAAATATGAACGAATTCCGGATTGTAAATATGAATTCTACTAGTATATAATAATATAAAAAGGCCCTTAAAGCTTTCTTCAAGTTGAAGAAAGATTTTCTAAGCTGATGTCCTAATATAAAAACCAGCATACATATTTTTGATCGAACAATCAAACCAATTATTTTATATGGATCAGATATTTGAGGTATTTTTAATGTAAATAATAGAAGAATTAAAGATTCAAATAATATCCAATTGGATCAATGTTTTAAAAATCTTAAATCCTGTAATTCTGTAAATATGTGTTAAGTCTAAATAGGAAAAGTGTTAACCATGCTACCTTTCAGAACTCGGCAGACACCCATTGCACTTTGATATTATAAAGATCATTATTATTAAATATTGTTATAGAATAGGGAATTCATCAACAGTGTTTCCATTGTTAAAAGATGCTAACATTAGCAGTACAAATCTGCACCTTTCAAATAAAACTTCATGGTATTTTGCTGTAAAAAAATAATGAATACTCTTAATGTCAGAAATGAAATCTTTACTTTTAAAAAGGGCAAATTTAATTATCTATTGAGAAAATGCATGAAGACAAAATACTTATCAGATTTGAATCAAACAAAAATTGAAGAATGGTAAACTTACCACCTACCTTAAAATTAAAACAGATTTTGAATTAGAAAAGTATTTAACAGTGATTAAAAAAAACCACCAGCATCTAGCGTCTATTTGTAAATTAAGTGTATTGGCACAAAGACTCTCAACAGAACAGGATAGATACAAAAGTATTCCAAAAAGTGAAAGAATATGTCAAAATTGTACACAAAATGTAATTAAAGATGACATGCATTTCTTAGTCCAGTGTGATAAATTTAGAGAAGAACGACAAGAATTTTTGTCAGTTACATTCAATAGTTCTCAATAGTTCAGGTGATTTTTAAAGAAAATACCAAGGATTAATTTTATGGTGTGAATCTAATCACTGGAGTGCCCGAAGTACAAAAAAGCAAAGAAAACTCGCCTTCAGTGTTTAGTCTAGCAGGGCGAGACTCTCAAAAACGGAAAATTTGCCTTATTTTGTAACTGACCGACCGCTTATTTCGACGACCTTGCGTGATTGGCGTATTATCTGTTTACACTATACATGAAGAGGGCGCGCAAAGCCAAATAGCACAAAATTACCCCGTGACTGGTGCCCTCAAGGTCATTTGCGACATTTCCCATTATAAGTCCACGAGACTTCTTTCATCATATACATGTTCTGTGACCTTTCAGTAGTGTATAAGGAACGTTCAGTTCGTGTTTGTCGAGGTGCCTGTCGAGGTGCTTTTGAGGTGCTACTGTAGTAATACTATATTAATGCCTTCGTATTAGTCGAGGTGCTGTCGAGGTACAGTCGAGGTCTGATGTACTATTAGTGTTGACCTTTGGCCTCGTCACGTGTGTCCCGCCTTTAGCTTTGGTCCCGCCTATTCAAGTGCTAATGTACTAACTTTCCAAGGTTTCGGATTTGTCGAGGTTTAATAGTATTATTCGATGGCTTCGGATTTGTCGAGGTGCTATGTATTAAAACTATACATCATGTGTTCGTATTTGTCGATGTGTGTGTGTTTTTTTTTTTTTTTTGTTCATATTATATATCATGGGTTCGTATATGTCGAGGTGCAGCTGCTATTGAAATAATACTATATATTATAGGTTTGTGTTCGTCGAGGTGCTTTCGAATTGCAGTCGAGGTGTTGATGTAGTCTTAGTGTTTCACCTTTGGCCTCGCCTTATTTCCGGCTATGTGTTGTCCTATCAAAGATGGTTTCATTGATGAAATTTGGTCTCGCCACGTATGTCTCTTTTTCATCTTGGCTTTAGGGCTCGCCTTTATTCTGAACTATATTGCAAATGGGATACATACTAGTGCTTTACCCTAATCAAAACCCTAACCCTTACCCTAAACCTTAACCAACCGTAATTCTTACCCTATTTTTAGACTTTAACATTAACTTTTATTATATTCTATGCTTTATTTATTCAACTATTTGAAATCATTTTACAGAATTTTAATGGTAAATTCCAATTTTAATCAGATGCACAAGACGGACGCGCAGTTTTAGACACCCGAACCATCTTAACATTAACTTTTACCATAACCTTTTTAACCCTAACCAAAGCTTTTGTGTTCTTTTGCCCAAACCCTGACTATTTTATTGCTGCTGTTTCTCTTACCGAGTGACCTAAACCTAACCTTACACTTACACTAATCCTAGCCTTAACCCTGAATCCTAATCGTTTGGATTAGTTTTTTGTACCTCTAACTACAAAGAGTTACTTCCCTTGTTTCTTGTTATTCTCATTTTCTCAAATTATTAGAGATATCCCCCTTCGCCATAACCCTAACATATGTTGCTATGACAGCTCTTTATTCATTTATTATACTTTTTATTTTCGAATGCTATTCTAATATTCTCAAACTATTGGAGTTATCTCCCTTACCAAACCTTTAACCCTAACTTAAGTTGCTACTACTATTCTATATTCATTCATTTTTATTATTATTAATATTTCATTTTTTATTTTTTATTATTTTGAATTCTCATATATTCAAACTATTGGAGTTATCCCCCCTTTGCCATAACCCTAACCTAAGTTGCTATGACAACTCTTTTTTTATGTATTATATTTTTTTCTATTTATTATTATTTTATTATTAATTATTATTTTCATTAATTTATTATATATTTTGTTTATATTCTTCATTAATTTTTACTTTTTATTTATTTTATTTAACATTTTATATTTTTTTTTCTAAATTTTAGAATTGCTTACATTTTTTAATTATATATATATACTTATTATATACTTCCAGTTAGAAGTTATCATCACACCGGGCCGAAATAGCCATATCACCGGTCTGATATGGATATTTCAGAACGAGGCGGTGTGATATGGTCATATAAGACTGGGTATATGATATGGACTGTTTACTTCCAGCTATATTACTTATGCAAAACAGATCATATCTTCGCTAGGTATGTAATAAATACAAGTATCAATGGTGAACGATCAATATTAAGTTATACAACATATGAAAACGCACTGATGTCAACAACAAATACAAATCAAGAAGTCTAAACATCAACAAGAAGTGACATAAACTATGAAAACAGATTGACACTTGAGTCAAAATATGCCAAATATTAAGCATCAATGTTAAAAGATCACTCGAATTGACACAACATATGGACATTAATATGAACATATGTGTTGTGGTCTCATGTTCATTTACTACATGTCCTTTTATAAAATATTTGACATCAAAACATAATAACAAACGATATAACATCAACATCAAGCGGCACAAATAACTTAACAAATGATCATTGACACGAATGTTAACAACAAGTAGAACAAAATAAACACTAAGTAATACAAACTATGAAAACAAACAGACGACAAATTGAACATACAAATACATGCATAGATGTTAAAAGATCAACATAAAGTGATACAAACAATGAACACAAGTTGATATTGAAACACTATGAACTACAAATACAAACATAAAGGTTAATATGAAGTGATAAAACATATAACCTACGAATGTGAACACAAACAAAACAGAACATGACAACTTAACAACATTAACGTAATCTATTACCATGAATTGACACAGAACATGGAAACATATGATCACTAACACGAATGTGAACACCAAATCATAAAAATAAAGTTAATTAAGACTATAAAGTGATATAGAACATGTAAACATATGAACAGTAGCACGAATGTTAACACCAAATCAGAAACATATCGTCATTGATATGAATATTTAAACAAAAACACACGATGTTACGTGCAATATCATGATCATATTATAAAACATAAACTTATTGATATTCTTATTAACTGTTACATAAAAACTTAACATGAAACGCGAAAAATGAACAAACTTGTAAGAAAATGTGACAAAAAAAGTGAACTTTGACATCAAAATACAATATGAAACTTTAAATATCAAGATAATGTGACTCAAAACATCGAAGTTAAACGACATTTATGTGAATTTGAACACCAAATCACAATATGTAATGTTAAATATGACTAATGACACAACAAATGATGACAGCATAATGACATTGAATGGAACTACTGCATGAAAACACAACATGATACGATAAATATGAACACAAATATAACAAAACATCAAAATTGAAGGACATTAATATGAATTTTAATGACAAAACACAAGCATAAGGTCTTCTATTACTATGAATGAACAAAAATAGTAAACACTTTGGTATGAATGATAACAATAGGAAATAAATACCAAGTGAGGACAAATAGATATCGAAGACAATACGAACTACAAATATAATCATAAAGATCAATATGAAGTAATACAACATGAAAACCTACGAACGTGAACACAAACACAACAGAACATGACAACTTCAGAACATTAATGTAAGCTAAACAAAGAAATTAAGTCAAGTATGACAATGGATTGACACAGAACATGTAAACATATGAACATTAGAACGAATGCTTACACCAAATCAAAAACATAACGTCAGCTATGACTATGAAATGACACAAATTATGAAAACAAATCGATACTGAATACAATATCATCTACAAATACAAACATAAAGATCATCATGAAGTAATACAAAATATGAAAATAAATTGATATTGAAGACAATATGAACAATACGTACAAGCATTAATGGTGAACGATGAACATGAAGTGATACAACATATGGAGACAAAATGATATGAATACCAAATACAAATAAGGAAGTTTAATCATCAATATAAACTGTCGAGATATGTAAACATCTGAACATTGACAACAAACACGTGATTACACGTTAAGTATGAACAGAAACACAACAAGATATAAAAAAACGAATGTGAATCTTGACATACAAACATAACAAGGTACGATAAATATGAAAACAAATATAGCAAAACTTTACAATTTTGATATGAACTTCAATGACAAAACACAAACATAAGGTCATACATGACTATGAATGAAGAAAAAAAATATGCAAGCATGTGAACTTGAACATGAAAACTTAACATGAAACATAAAATATGAACACAAACACAACAAAACATGACAACACAAGACATCGATATGAACTGTTCCATGAAAAAGCAGTTTGCTTGTTAATTGTGGCATGTGATTGTAGTTCCTGGCCATTTACTGCTATCCTGTTTTTGTAATATTAATATGATATCTTACATATGAACATAAATGCAACAAAGTTGGAAAATAAATCTAAACTTATATATGAAAACAAATATGACACGTTAAATATGAACATTATTACAACAAATTATTAAAAGAAATGCAAACTTGTACATGAAAAAACAAACTGAAACGTTAAATATCAAGATAATGTGAACTATAAAGTGACACAAAACATGTAGCTTAACGATATTCATTTGAACTGTTTCATGAGAACTTAACATAAAACGTTAAATGCGACCACAGATACAACACATAATGAAAATAAATACCACAATACATAACAACAAATACAAACTTTAACACCAAAACGCAATATCAAACATGAAGCATCAATATAATTACAACAAAATATGAAAATAAATGTGAACTTTGACTATTAGGTGATACAAAACATGAAGCATACCGATATTAATGAAAATTAGCTGAAATACAGCATTAAAATTTGACACAAGCGCAACAATTATACGTCGTGTTTTGCACAGAAATGCCACATCGCAGCAATTTTACCTCGTATATGGCGCAGCAGCAGCATCAACAGCAAATAAACTTGGTATATGACGCAGCAGCAGCAGCAATTAAACCTGGTATATGACGCAGCAGTAGCAGCAGCAGCAGCCATTATGCCTGGCATTTAGCAGCAGCAGCAGCAGCAGCAAAAAACCCGTAAAAAGGTCGATAAAGACAACAAAACTGCGATAAATTCATCGAAAATACGATCTGAAACATGAAATGTAAATACAATTACAACAAAACTTGATAAATAACGATATAAATATAAAAAAAAATGAAATGAAACATCAATTGTTTGTGACAAACGCAACAAAATACGAGAAAAAATCAAGATCACATGAAATAACGTAAAATATTGTACTGAACGAGACTTTGTAAAGGTATTAGATATCAACTTGGCAGTATTACTAAACGATTTAGAAGTATGAAGACACCCCCAATTCATATATCACATGACTATAGTACCAATAGTATTAATTAAGGCCGATTAAGGGCTGACTAAGGCCGATCTTTGATTTCTAAGGGCCGATTACTTCACAATAGTACGTCCTAAGTCTAAAAAAAACCTAAACCAAACGATTTAGAACTATGAATTTACCCCGAATCCATATATGATATGCCTATAGTACTAATACTACGGGTCAGGGCTGAATTTGGACCATTTAGGGCCGATTTCTCTTTCACACTCGGAGCTAGCGCTTCAAAACCTGTACCAATCGATTCAGCGACCCCGATTTAACCTAAAATCTTACGAAAATACGCAAACAATACTCAAAACTTAAGGGTTACTCCAAGTAGTATATGGGCACGAGCAAATTAGCATTTGTGAAGGTGGATCAAAGGTGGATCACCGGAAGTTATTGACCGAAAATGATGCCACTGGAAGTCACGTGGCCGGAAGCGGAAGTCACGTGACCGGATGTATAACATGTTAACATTGTGCATGCGCAAGGTAGAGCGGGGATTCCCTTAAAATCTATTTTTAGAACGAGGAATCCGAACTCGTGCCCATATACTACATGTACTTGGAGTAACCCTTACTTTTTTAGTATTGTTTGCGTATTTTCGTGCTTTTGTGGTGTCTTATTAGGTTAAATCGGAATCGCTGAATCGAATCAGGTTTTGAAGCGCTAGCTCCGAGTGTGAAAGAGATATTGGGCCTAAACGGCCTCAATTCGGCCCTGACCGGCAGGGTCCCCCCTCTAACCAACCTGAATTACTTTTAATCAGTGCACACTAAACATAGTGAAAACTTAGCAACAGGTTGATGATATTTTCTTTAACCTTTGAAACTTGAAATCCGGTTGTATATGTTATTATCATTTTAACTAAAGTTTTGAAATGGGAAAAGGGATGCAACTGTGAATTTATGCACATATTGTTGTTGATTTAACGCATGCACACAGACAGTTGTTATTTTAAAAGTGTATAGACATTTTATTAATAATCCTCGCGAGTGGACATTCCATGATCTCAAATATTGGAGGTGAAGATAACAGATAACAGTTGCACCTGAAGATTGGTTATATAAAAGTGAAAGTACTTATTAATGTGATACCGACTATGATGGATTTTATCTCGAAACCGTGAACTCGCTGGAGAGATGTTAAAATGACAAGAAAAAATCACGTGAGGCTTCAAGCCTATTAACAGCTGTAAATGATGATCTTTGTGCTTCCGATAAAATATAGTGCGCAAGTTTCATTCAAAATCGTATACATTGTCTTTTTAAGTTATATTTCTAAATTTCGATGTTGTTTTATCAAATTGAAAACAATATGCATGTTTATCAAATTACTCGTTCAGTTCTTTTTTTATATTGAGTCTCGGATCAACGAACCTGTCGCGCAGTAATTTGTCAAAGATGAAAATAACATTTGTTTACCTGTGACAGTGTATTGCATATATTATAGCAATGAAATCGACATGCGAAATCACACAATCCGATTATTTTCACGTACTTCGGAATAACTTAATACATGCAGACGTATGCAGCAGTTCTTTGGATGATTACGAAGTTTTGCCACGTGTAGATTTTCAGGGCTTGGAGATTCAGCTCCATCATAGCTTTGATTATTGGTAAATATATTCATCTATACACTAGACAATATATATATATATTGTCTGTATATTATAATTACCGATAAAGTTCAAGATTTATGGCATTTCATACGTCACTAAATTTACCTGGAGCTATCAGTGAGATGTAATATGATATCGAATGCGCTAAATTTAATTGAATGTGAACTTATTTATTTGACAATGACGAAAATCTTCTGTACATTGAAAATTGTGTCCTTTGTAGTTAAATTGTACATTTTGACTATCTCATATTAATAACATCTTTGTGTGAGTACCTTTGTGCAATCTTTCAGACTCGTTAAATATATATAGATAAACAGTTTCGGAAATCGTATATGAAAAATTAAGACGTAGAAAATGCACTCTGTCCATGATTATCCATGAATATCCCCGAAGGTTAATTATAATGTAT
Source organism: Modiolus philippinarum (assembly GCA_002080025.1). NCBI lineage: Eukaryota > Metazoa > Mollusca > Bivalvia > Mytilida > Modiolidae > Modiolus > Modiolus philippinarum. The sequence goes on along the minus strand of MJUU01012720.1, from coordinate 21,973 downwards.
TTATTGTGATTACTGTGCGGGAACAATTATCATTAACTTAAATGTGATTTTTGGTTTTTGTCTTGGAAATATTTTCCATAAAGCATTTGTGCATTTTCTACGTCTTGTGTTTATATGGTCATTTCGACAACTTATGTATCTTCACTGTAGATCAAGTCAATACATAAATCGAAATATGTGTAAAAACTGATAGGGAATAAATTACCGATATGATCAAAATAGAAAAGGTAAAATCACCTAAGGACAGAGCTCATTGATATTGCAAGGTTCCAATTCATCGGTTTTCGGACCAGAAACAAAGTACTAGCTAATGGATTGAATATAGCATAAAACAATTTTTGTGATAAGTCGTAGAGAAAGTTGACATATAGATTAAACTTCAAAAAGGGTATTTTATTCTTACAGGACTGCTTTTATTAATTTAATTGTCATCCATAAATATTTTTATGTTCTACGTGTGTAGCTATATATATATATATATATTACTGTCTATTGATAGCTTCCAAAATATAAAGACATACTGCTTATATTGCTTTAAATGTAAAATTACGAACAACAAATCTATTTAAACATGATTTATTTTTATAGAACAAACAAGTGGTTCAGAATTTATAATTTGTAATGATCTTGTTGAAGAGAATTTAAAACTTGTAATGTAAGATATACTACATCTCTTTTCACAAATAATCAAACTAACTTTGCTAAATATTCAAAACGGTGAAAACATTGAGAAAAATTTGCAGTTTTCAGACCCCAAGTAAAAATTTTCAAACCTCCAGTTTTGACTGTATGTATCACTACTATGAAAAATAATGAGCCTATACACCTGAGAATTTTTAAGGTAATATAAGTTCACAATCATTCTTCACATATGTAGCTGTTTCTTTTGTTACAATCACGACTTACGAAATTTCCGTGTCCATTTATCACTCCACATCCAACTCGATTAGTGATCGGTTGATTCCTGTCCCATGGAAGGTTCTGAGATATTGTACCGTCTATTCACCTGTATTCACTGTTAAGCTGACGGTTGGTTAAACCTATCCAGGTCTCATGCGACCACATCTTGAAAGATTAACTTAATTAAAAATACATTTCTTCTCTTGATTTAAAAATTACTAAATCTGCGTTCTGTCTTTTACATTGTAGTCTTGCATCGTTCCACGACAATTCTAGGCATGTACTATGCATATAGCATGAATTATTAAAGTAAACCCAGGGACCTTTTCCACACTTCATTGTAAGCTTAATTCTACAAATGAACTTCTTAGAAACGTAGCAATTTGCGTCATTCCAAACCTTGTAGGAAGTTAGTTCTACACAATTCTCCATATTGTTAAAGTTATTTGGTTCACCCCATCCCCAATGAGTATAATTAGACACTGTACCATCACTCCATTCAAATCTCTTATTTTCGTCAATATCATGCAATCCAATCCAATATCCGGATCCTTTATTTAAATTTAGTTCTATAAAATTTTCATCAGGCTGACCAGGAATACTGACAAGGTCGGAGCCTAAACTTAGACAAGTGTCTCTTGCTTGAATCCAGGGTTTCCTAACATGAAATACCTTGTAACATGACAAACCATTTTTCGTCCACCTATCAGGACATTTCGTTTTCAGACTATTGAAAAGTTTCTCTCTTCCCACAATTCTGTCCTTTGCTGAATTAACACAGTCATCTTTCTCGACAGGAAGATTGTTCGTTGTATTATGTTAACTTATAGATATAACACAGTCGTCATTCTCGACAGGAAGATTGTTGGTTTTATTACATCTAATTACCTTATGATTTTTGTCGAACTGACTGGTCAGAATATAAGTTAGTCCCACTGATACCAAAGTTGAGATACAGACAGCAAGAATGATGACAACACATCTATTTCTCGGTCTGATCTTTGGATTTTCCTTTGGGTTTTCTTCTTTCTTAAAGTGTGTTTGATCATACTTGCTTGTTTCAGGATCTTGGTAAATAGCTTCACTACCAATACTCTCGTCGGCGTCAACTGTCGTGTAAATATCATTGTCGTCGTGATTCAAGTTGCGAAGTGCATAATTTGAATTTTTAACTTTGAATTCTATCTTTTCCTTCAGAGAAGTCATAAAATATACATTGAAGTGTTGAAACGTTATGAAGCATTTCCTTTTCACTCTTTTGAATATATATAAAAAGGTCAAAATACATTTTCCATTAACTGGTACAAAGAAAAGTAGAACATCCCGTTAAAGCGGAAAATATTAAGATACATTGATTGAAATGAATTAGAGCCGTCTACTTAAAATGCTTAATATTTATACAAAATTATAACGTCCACTTATAATGCTTAATTTTTATACAAAAATTTCCATGTACAAAGATGCGACTCACCGGTCATTTTCTATCAACCTTGAATCCATTTTTTCAACTTATACATCACCATGTTTTAAATGTATAGTTGCAGTGTATAAACGGAAGCGTATTAGCGCCACACAAAACTTTATTTTTATTTTGCGTTATTTCGCAAATGTTTGCTTTATAACGCAAAACTTCACGTTATTTCGCAAAGTTTGCTTAATAACGCAAAGTTCATTTTCAATTGAAAGAGAGTTCATTTGACCCAACGTATTCGAAATTTAGACTCGTCTACATGTGTTTACAGGTAGAGTTTGATTTTCGGACTTAAATCTGTACAAAGACCTGAAGATGATAAAATGTATTGCTTCGTTCATAACAATATGTTCATTTTGTTATTGTCTACAGACAAGACTGTGTTATTGAATGAGATAATCTTTCGACAAGCGAGATATGCCACAAATAATGGGATGGCATATCTTTTTTTGTTTTTGTTATATCTTGTTTGTTTTGCTTTGTTTTGTGTTTGTTTTTGCTTGTGTTTTGTTTATTTTTTTTTTGTTTGTTTTGTTTTGTTTTTTGTTTTTTGTTTTTGTTTTTGTTTTTGTTTTTTGTTTTTGTCATTGGATCAAAAAGTACATGATCCTTATATATGTGTGAAAAAGTATTACAGTTTTTACAACAAAGCCCGTCATGAAAAAGGTGATTTAAAAATGGGCTTCCAACTCGACCATCTTCTTTCAGATTGCTTTTGTCAGTTCTCTTCTTCGGTTTCTTTTTACGAATATTGCTTGCAAGTGAAACTCTCATAGGTGTACATAGATAATAAAGCAGAATTTCAAAATTATTCCCTTTAATATGTATTTAGATGATATTTTAAAAATAAATACAATATTATCAATATTTCGCTTAAAATATGTCAGAAACTTTGCATCACAAGGTTGTCTTCTTCCGATTTTTATTAATTTGGAAATAATTATCATTTCTCACATGACGTGTCATGCTGGCGTAAAAGGAGACGCTTTACCTGTCGAAGCACGATGTGATTTTATGTGAACATTAAATAAAAAGATCTACAATGGCTGAAAATTGCAATTACATTCCAACAATCTGTACAGGAAAACACAAATAAGACAAAAGACAAACGTAAACGAATTTGGGACAGCCGGACTTGGTAACGGCTCTAACAAAAGACAGCAGTAGGGTTAAACCGGCTTATGGGTACCCAAACCTCCCCTTTTTCTGTCCTGTTTCCCCATATCTAATAATGATACGAATATAACCCAATACAGATAGTCTACTAACTCCATGATCACAATCTAGAAAGGGAAAGGAAATGGGACAAAACGTATTTTTGAAAGATTTTTCAAGGTGTGTTCGCATTGTTCATGTTATTTCTGATACATATAATGTCAAAGGGATCAATAGACTTGAATATCGGTGTACAAAAACATGCATAAATCTTGCTTGTACTATATCGCAAAACTGTAATAAATTACCATTATAAAAAGAAAAATACATATTCTTTTTCACTAAATCTTGAACCTCGCACAAAACTGATTCGAAACATCTTTTATGTTTAATAACCTATATCTCTTCACTATTTGCATCTTTCCAATTATCAGCAAATATCTTGCCTGGTATGGTAGAACTATCTTAAATCCTTTGATTTAATATGGATGAACGCAATAAATATACATTGTATATTATGTAGGTTTTATTTCAATTCTTATTCTTATTTTGATTTTTTTTATATAATCGCTTGTCGAAAGATCATCTCGTTATTAGTATCTTGTGCTGGGAGAAAAAAACGCGAACATATAATTCCGTTTAATACGGGACTTTCGAGATAGGAACTCTCGTGTAATTGAAGGCTTAAACAATCACCTCAAATACCAGTGAGACGGAGTTACTGGAATCTTGACTTCTTGAAATAAATATATACCACACAAAATATTTATGAAATTGAAGTGTATATTTTTAATCGTTCCCACATGACAATTCTTTTACTTAATTTTAATTGACGAAAAGCAATTAACCTGAAGCGCTATACAACAGATTCAGTATAAACCACCCTTAGCTCAAGAGTGTTCATTTATTTGTGATTCCCTCTCAGTGTTGATTTTTTTCGTATAGTGTCAGAAATCTATTCCGGTTTGAAGACGTCTCAAGGTTAAAATAAACCATTAATTTTCCCATAGGCGACAATAGTAACGAATCCTGGTCTACAAAATTCACCAAAGAAATTTTCATCCCAGACATCTTTAATTACTGAACTTCATTACATGTACCCGACAAAACTTTCGGCAAGAAAAAAACAGGGGCTTCCCATTGCTTTTCTCATCGTAATTTTCGGTTTTTAGTGACCACCGTCAATTTCGCACAAAATCACCGCCAAATATAACCATTGAAATAAACATTCCCATATTTGGCAGATCAAGAATAAAAAGAATACATTATTTTGCAAACATTACCATGTTATAGTAGTTTCAGATAAACCACGCAATTCACATTTATTAACAACCAATCACAGCAAGCCATGTTTTGAAATCTCCAGTGCATCTTCTCTTCATAAAATGGATGCGCCCATATCATCTAATGGTTTATTGTAACCTCAAAAGTCCCTTATTGGTGACGCTATTGTATTTTTTCATGCTCCATTCTTTTGCCTTTGTGCAAATTCAAGCCCTAAAGTCAAATTCTATCCGTACACACCTTTGCGCGACTCTAAATTTCGAATTTACATTATCAATCAATTTCAAATAAATTTTGCGTTAAAACACAAACTATGCGAAATAACCCAAACCTTGTGTTAAAATGCAAACATTTGCGTGATAACGGAAACTTTTACGAAATAACGTAAACCTTTACGTTATGACGCAAAATAATTTAAAATGTTTGCGTGGTGCTATTACGCTTCTGTGTTAGGTCTATCCCTTACCAAATTAACACAATCATCCTTCTCAACAGGAAGATTGTTCATTGTAGAATGTTTACTTGTAGAATTAACAAAGCCATGATGATTGCCGGTGGTATCATATCTTATTATTTTCTTTTAATTGATTGAGTAGTCAGGATATACGTTAGTCCTGCCGATACCAAAGCTAAGATATAAATCGCAAAAATAACTATCGCACATTTATTTCTAGAAGTACTCTTCTGTCTGTAATGGCCTTTGGATATATTCATATTTTATTGGTTTCGGATCTATATAGACGGCTTCGTTTCCAGTACCATTCGTGGTACCTAATGCAAAATATGCGCATTGTAGTCGTTAAAGTTGGGTAATGAGTATGCCGATTGTTGAGTTCTGAACGCCATTTCTTACTCTCAACTTATTATTTTTCCTCATTTCAATACATTATATCTCGAAACCATCGACCACCTCCACGAGAGTACTCCGGTACGATGATGAGAACTGGGCAGCTGCACCATTCAACGTGTAGAATGGGTCTTGGTCTCTCGGGGCCAAGACAAGCAGGCTAATGGCGGCGCATATCGTAGTTAGGGCTTTGAGTTCTTGAAAGTCCGTCTACACCAAAAAAGATCGACCCACCAAGAAATTCGACTGCGAAGTCTCACGACGGTCAGCGGATACCAGGGAAGATCAACTGTCCGTAAAGCATATTGCATTGGGGTGGGCGTCCCTCCAGCTTGTTTAAAATGCCGTGAGAGACCTATACAGGTATTCAAGGCGATAAACCAAGATACTACTACATTATATCATTTTGTCACAATAATAAGATAAATAATTCATCCACTTGGAAGAGTAGAATTTATTAGCTAAAAAAGGAAAAGACAAGATGCTCAGCATTTGAAATTAAGTGTAACATCCTGTGTAAGTATAAAAACTTCCTTTTATAGCAAATGACTAAAGTTATTGATTGTTGTTATAACACCATTTATCCCCTGCTTCAACAGGCTAAAAAAGTCGGTGGCCACATGTTGGCAAAGCTAGCAGGATTACAACACAGGTACAAAATAATAATTTAAACATTTTTTACTATTTTTTACTATTAATGAAAATGAAATCATGCGCAAAAAATTGTTAAACACGACTGCACGATGTTGTTGAACTATGGCTGTTCACTTTCAGGTCCATGACTTCCACTAAGTGAATCAAGTCAAAGATATGGCAAAATGCAGAGAAACTCGGTTTTGGTTAGCAAAACCGGGTTTCGCTGTCTGTAAAGCTAGGAATATTCCTGACAGCGAAACCCAGGGTTTCCTTGGCTAATCAATTAGAAATAAATACAATGCTCGGCATGAGTTTCTGAAGCTAAACCCAAGTTTCCTCAAGCAAATATAGGTTATCCTCACCGGAACCGGGTAACTTGGTTTTGGTCAGAGAAATCTGGTTTTCATGCAAAAAAAAACTCGACTTTCCAGTAGCAATTGGTAGTTTTCCCGTGCAATTACATAGAATGCTGAGGGTTCTATGAATGTATGAAGCTAAACCCAAGTTTCCTCGTATACATACAAATGATAATATATACAAATTTGCGGAATTAAACATTTCGTTTCTGCGTTTTGTCACACCGGTCAAAATATAGTTTGTCAACACGATATATAAACTTGAATCATGAACTAAATGCTGTTTTAACTAGAGATGGGGTTGTAAAAGCTATTAAATCCTTAAAGAATAACAAGTCATGTGGTACCGATATGATATTAAATAAATTCTTAGAGACGTCTTGTGAGAAAATGATTAATATATGTAAAACTTTTTGATATTGTTTTTAAATCTGGTATAATACCAGATCATTGGTTAGTTGGTGTAATATGTCCACTTTATAAACATAGGTAATCAACGATTACACAGTTCGCCTCGTTATGGCACATGGACACAGAAACCCAATTTGGCCAGGGTGCTCATTTACCATCCCTTATGCATGTATACAAAGGCTAGATAATCTTACCATGTACAGTTATCGAGACCTGAATTCGGACATAAACGGAAAAGTGACCTTATTTTGCCTGGATGCTGACCTACTGCCAAAGATGCATGCACATGCAAGGTTAGATGATCCTACCATGTACAGTTACTTAAATCTGAACTCGGACGCAAACTTGAATGTAAGTCAATCATGCGGAATATATAGGTCAAAGTGACCTTATTTTGCCTGGATGCTGACCTACCCCAAAAGATGCATGCACATGAAAGGTTAGATGATCCTACCATGTACAGTTACTTAGATTTGAACTCGGACGTAAACTTGAATGTAAGTCGATCATGCGGAAAATATAGGTCAAAGTGACCTAATTTTGACTGGATGCTGACCTACCCCCAAAGATGCATGTACATGCAAGGTTAGATGATCCTACCATGTACAGATGCTTAGATCTGAACTCGGACGTAAACTTGAATGTAAGTCGATCATGCGGAAAATATAGGTCAAAGTGACCTAATTTTGCCTCGATGCTGACCTTACCCCAATGATGCATGCACATGCAAGGTTAGATGATCCTACCATGTACAGTTACTTAGATCTGAATTCGGACGTAAACTTGAATGTAAGTCGATCATGCGGAAAATATAAGTCAAAGTGGCCTAATTTTGCCTGGATGCTGACCTACCGCCACGAATGCATGTACATGCAAGGTTAGATGATCCTACCATGTACAGTTCCTAAGATCTGAACTCAAACGTAAACTTGAATGTAAGTTGATCATGCGGAAAATATAGGTCAAAGCGACCTAATTTTGCCTTGATGCTGACCTACCCCCAAAGATGCATGCACATGCAAGGTTAGATGATCCTACCATGTACAGTTACTGAGATATCAACTCGGACCTAAAATTAAATGAAAGCCAGTCAAGCGGAAAATATAGGTCAAAGAGACTTGGAGAATGTGAGATAGTCCAAGATGCATCTGCACACAAAGTTTGATGACCCTGCCGTTCATAGTTGCAGAGATATATGCCCAAATGCGGACGCGGACATAGACGTAGACGCGGACGCGGACGAGGACGCCGTGGGTACTCCAATAATCCTCCTCAACTTCGTTGAGGCAAACGAAAAACAAGGGTGATATTGCAAACCCCGATAATTATAGAGGTATTACTATTTTAAGTTGTTATGGCAAGTTGTTTACAGCTGTATTAAACAACAGGTTAAACCTTTATTTAGAAAGTATTAATGTTCTCTGTGAAGAAAAAGCAGGGTTTCGAAAAAATTATGGTATATATGATCACATATTCAACCTAAAATGTCTTATTGATTTATATCTGTGAAGAAAAAAACCTCTGTACTGTGCTTTTATTGACTATCGTAAAGCATTTGACTAAGTAAATAGAATTGCTTTATGGCATAAATTGTTGCAAAACTGTATTGATGGAAACATGATTGTTATTATTTATTCTATGTATGAAAGTGCTTAATCTTGTGTTCGTCAAAATGCTTTATTATCTCAATATTTTCAAAGCAATATTGGTGTTCGCCAAGGCGGAATCTTTCACCTGTACTTTTTCTATATTTTTAAATGATTTGGTTGATTTCAAATCTAAAGTATATAATGGTTTAAATGAAGTGTATAATGCTGCTCATATACTTGATACTGAAGAAATTTCTGTATATCTTAGACTTATTATGTTGTTATGACACTGTAATTTTAGCTCAGTCTAAGTCTGACTTACAAACTAACTGCAAACAATGCCATGTATTTGTACTGTAAAACATGGGAATTAGAAATCAATGTTTCAAAAGCTAAAATAGTTAGTTTTAGCAAACGTAAATCTAGAGATAACCCTGTGTTTACAATAAAAGGGGAAGTTTTGAATGTTGTACAATATTTTTTCATATTTAAGTCACCCAAACGAAGTTTGGTGACTTATTCTGTTTACTCTGTTTCTTATTATTATTATTATTATTCCTCAATGATTTTTCGAACATTGTCCAAACATTTTCTCAGAGATGGGTGGACCAAACTTTATGAAACTTGGGACCATTATAGATACCAACCCCAAGATGTGTACAAAAGTCTTGGACTTTCCCAAAATGACCACTGTAATTGGTCACTTTGAACTTTGACCTCAAACCTTCTTATTTGTATAACTCAGAAACCGTAAAAGATAGTTGATTTAATGTAAGACAAAAATGTTTGTTTGGTCATTACGGACATTTGTTACATTTGGACCGAAACTCTACGATGAACCCTTCATGAGTCATGCCCCTTGAAAATTTCATCATATCTTTAAACATGCTTTTTCTCGAAAACGGTAAGAGATAGAAACCTGAAACATTTTCCATTCAGCTTAGGTGACATGTGTTACATTTAAAAATGCAAAGGTCAAAGGTCATTGGTCACTTTGAACTTTGACCCTACCCCTTGTCATTGGATTAACTCATAAACCGTAATAGATAGCTGATAACATGTAATTGCAAAAATGTGTGTCTCGTTGAGATCTACATTTGTTACTTTGGGTCCAAAATTATTGGACCAACAGTTTTGGACCTATGGACCAAAAAGCGATTTTGATGTTCGATTTTTGTGTTTTTTGCTAGTAGCTCAAATACCATTGAAGATACAAAAAGACATCCAACATACAAAATGTTCAGGAAGACGGGATCTTGAAAATGAGGTCAAGGTCAAAGGTCAAGGTCACGTCCGCATAACTTTATTTCATGTTAAAGTGTCAATAAATATACATATTAAGCTTGGAATGTTGGTTTCATCGATGAATCAATAATGAAAACATTATGATGCAACTTTCTTCCTGACGCAATCCAGAAATATTTTGACCTGTGAATCAAAGCACTAATAAAACTGATAGACGAAAACATGATGAGTTTAAGAATTAGTAATGAAAACAAATATTTCAGAACACATTATTACAATCATTTGTGATAAATATAAACACAGAGTGTTTTCAAAGAGCAATTGAGCATGGAATCTGGTTTGGGTGACTTGTGTTTGCATGCAAACATATCATCACTCGTTATTATTATTATTATTATTCCTCAATGATTTTTCGAACATTGTCCAAACATTTTCTCAAAGATGGGTGGACCAAACTTTATGAAACTTGGGACCATTGTAGATACCAACACCAAGATGTGTACAAAGGTCTTGGAATTTCCAAAATGACCACTGTCATTGGTCATTGGAACTTTGACCTCAATTCTTCTTATTGGTATAACCCAGAAACCTAAAAGATAGCTGATTAAATATCATGACGAAAATGTTTGTTTGGTCATGACGGACATTTGTTACATTTGGACCGAAACTCTACGATAAACCGTTCATGAGTTATGCCCCTTGAAAATTTCATCATATCTTTAAACATGTTTTTCTCGAACACGGAAAGAGATAGAAACCTGAAACCTTTTCCATTCAACTTAGGTGATATGTGTTACATTTAAAAATGCAAAGGTCAAAGGTCATTGGTCATTTTGAACTTTGACCCTAGACCTTGTCATTGGATTAACTCATAAAGCGTAATAGATAGCTGATAACATATAATTGCAAAAATGTGTCTTGTTCAGATCTACATTTGTTACATGGGTCCTAAATTATTGGACCAACTGTTTTGGACCTATGGATCAAAAACCGATCTTGATGTCCGATTTTTTGGGTTGTTTGCTTATAGCTCAAATACCATTGAAGATACAAAAAGACATTCAACATACAAAATGTTCAGGAAGACAGGATCTTCAAAATGAGGTCAAGGTCAAAGGTCAAGGTCACACCCGCATAACTTTATTTCATGTTAAAGTATCAATAAATATACATATTAAGCTTGAAATGTTGGTTTCATCGATGAATCAATAATGAAAACATTATGACACAACTTTCTTTTTGATGCAATCCAGAAATACTTTGACCTGTGAATCAAAGCACTTATAGCACTGATAGTCGTAAAAATGATGAGTTTAAGAATAAGAAATGAAAACAATATTTCAGAACACATTTTTTCAATCATTTGTGATGAATATAAACACAGCATTTTTTCAAAGAGCAATTGAGCAAGGAATCTGGTTTGGGTGACTTGTGTTTGCATGTAAACATATCATCACTCGTTAGGTATCATTTTTATGTCAAATGGTTCTCTTTCAAAAAAAACAACAGTTATTAGAACAAGGTAGAAAAGCAATGTGTTGTATGCTGAAAAAATGTCGTAGTCTTGGTTTATCTATTGATATTCAACTTCAAATGTTTGATAAAATGATACCCCACACATTGCTTTATGGTTGTAAATTGTGGGGTTTTGAGAATAATGAAACAATTGAATCTTTGTTTTTGCAATTTTGTAAAATTATTCTTGGTGTTAAAAAATCTACTCCTAATTGTATATTGTATGGCGAGTTAGGTAGATATCCTATAGAGATCTTTATTAAAAGCAGAATGATTGGTTCATGGAAAAGGTTTATTTGTAACAAACAAGATAACATTTCTGCTATGTTGTATAAATTGTTGTACAAATTGCATGAACATGATATTTTTCATTCCAAATGGTTACTGTGTATAGAGAATATTCTAAATTAATGAGGTTCTTTTGATCTTTGGATATCACAAAATGTAACTAATAATGTATTTTTGTCAAAGAATGCAAAACAAAGATTATGTGACCAGTTTAAACAAAAATGGGCTGCAAATGTTTTTAATTCACCAAAATATCTTAATTATAGAACTTTTAAATGTAATCATGGTTTAGAAAAATATTTACTTGAGTTGCCAGATGATTTAAGGAAAGCCTTATGCAATTTTAGATGTCTCAATCATAGGCTTACTATTGAAAAAGTAGATTTTGGGGTATTGAACGTGATGATAGAATTTGTGACATCTTTACCAGTAATTGTATAGATGATGAATACCATTATATATTTAAATGTTCTTTTTTCGATAATGAACGTTAGTCATTGTAGCCACGTAATTTAACTACAAATCCAAACTCCGACAAATTTTATTACTTATTTAATTCAGATACTTATAATGTTAACTGTAAACTTGCAAAATTTTGCAAAATTGTACTTTCTATAGTCAATTAATTGTACTATTTGAATCTATTGATTGTCTTCCTTTCATATTACATAACTCAATTGTATATATGTTGCATAAAAATGTTCTTCAATGCATTACTTTATGTTTTAGACATATATTGTGTAAATTATTTTGTATTATTCACATTCCCCTGTTGGGGACTCGAGGAATAAAAAACTTGAAACTTGAAACTTGAAAAGATCAACAGAGTCAGAAGTTAAATTATACGTAAATAAGGGACAACTTGATTTTTAATGGCAGCAGGTGTGCATTTCTGTGTTTCAATACAAGTGGAGAGGGTACAGTTTGATGGCGTTATGAATGTCAAATAAAATTTGAAAGTAAATGTTAGTTTTTCGCAGAATGAAGAATTGATATCATGTTGAAAAACCAGGAAGTACTTTTATCGTCAACGCCGTCTTTTGATAATGTAGCACGGCATCTTTAGCTGTAGCTGCAAAAAGGGAGGGAGAAAAGGTGTGTGTGTGAGGGGGGGGGGGTGTTCTTAATGGTAAACTAACTGTTACAATATATATAAGGGACTTCAAATTAAGTTAATTAAGTTAACACAACAAACACCATCTAACACATTCATTCGACGTTGGGACAAAATTTAAAGTGATTGCTCTTTCCGACTTCTTAATCTTTTACTTAATGACATTTCCCATCAAAAGAAAACTATAAGCCGTGAAGTCAAAGACTTATTAAACAATTGTGAAAATAATCTCCAACCTGACTGTCTTTAACATTAAGTAGCGCTTAGGTGAAATTATAGAAATAGAAACTAATAAATTATTTAAAAGGTGGAGGTACCAAGACAACGTTTCAGACAAAAAGAAAACACGGTCACGGCGCTTTCGACGAAAACATCAGTCAATTAAAGCCATCATTGTTGTTACTCTATCTTTGAGTACAGACGAAACATCACTGCTGTCCAAAGGTTTGATCCTTTAAAAACAAATGTACATGAACTTGGAGAAGACCTTGACCAATTTGCCAAAAGACTACGAATCAAGGAATATTTTGATTCTAGGAAAGAAGAGAACGAAGAATCATCTGATTATGAGTCTAATAGTGAGGAAGCTATCGAGATCCCTAAATTCACTAAAAAGAGTAGTTGGATTCCGAAACCGAGCAAAAACACCAGTCTCGAATCTGTTATAGATCTTATTAAATCAGATATTAAACAAACTGAAGGCTTGATGGTACCTAAAACTGACAATTTGTCAAAACAGGAACGATCAGCTCTGAAAAATCTTAAAGAAAGAAACGATATAGTCATAAAACCAGCAGACAAGAGCAGTGCAGTAGTCATCTTGAACAAGACAGATTATATATACAGGAAGCCGAACAAAAACTTTCCAACAATAGATTTTATGAAAAACTAAAACCTGAACAAACTTTTGATTTTGCTAAAAAGATAGGCTATGCACGAACACGGTCACATTGACACTACCACCTTCAATTACCATATTCATGAAGATCCAAAACCTGGTCGCTCCTACCTTTTACCAAAAAAAAACAAAAAAAAACCAAAGAAAACAACCCGGGCATGCCTATTGTTTCAGCTAATAGTCACCCGACAGAAAAGATATCAGAGTACGTTGATTTTCATCTCAGACCGTTTGTGGAAGATTTCCCCTCACATATTCAAGATACTACTTACTACCCTAAAAAAAAATTAACAGCTAAATCTTCCAGAGAATACCATACTTGTTTCCATGGATGTAACTTCACTTTACACCAACATTCCACATGAGGATGGCATTGGCATAGCATGCAAAGAAGTTTGGGGGAAACGTACAGTAAAAGAACCACCTACTGAATGTCTGGTGGAAATGCTCACATTGGTTCTTAAGCATAATAATTTCACCTTCAATGGAGAGCATAACCTTCAAGTCAATGGTACAGGTAAGGGAACCAGGATGG
>MJUU01012719.1:18934-38075 GCA_002080025.1 Modiolus philippinarum | reverse complement strand
AAGTTAAAATTTTTGCTTGATAGGAAAACTCTAGAACAAATATATCTTTCTTATATAAGACCAATTATTGAATATGCTGATATTATATGGGATAACCAAACTGTTGTATTAATAGACAAGGTTGAAAATGTACAACTGGAGGCAGCTAGAATTGTCACTGGGGGAACCAGACTCACTTCTAAACAGAACTTGTATATAGAAACTGGTTGGGAGTCCCTAAAGGATAGAAGGGAAAGTCATCGCATTATCCAGTTTTATAAAATGAAAAACTTATTGGTTCCGTCGTATTTATTAAACATAATACCGAGTAGACAAAGAGATATTCATGGTTATAGTACTCGTAACCAGAATGCAGTTTCACTTCTTATGACAAGAACGAGCCTGTACTCTGAATACTTTTTGCCATCTACTATTAAGACTTGGAATCTCTTACCAGACCGAGTAAGAAATAGTGGATCTGTAAATATTTTAAAAAAGAATCTTAGTAAACGTGTCGTAAAACCCATATATTACTATTGTGGTTCCAGACTTGGTCAAATACTACACGCTCGATTGAGAATGCAAAGTAGTAGTCTAAATTATCACTTACATCGTCGAAATCTTGTTATTGCTCCTTATTGTACATGTGGGCAAGTCGAGACAGTCTCACACTACTTACTTTATTGTTTAAACCACCAAGTTATAAGACAGAGATTTATTCAGTCTATTCAAATACCGTTGGTTATAGATTCTGACTTGCTGCTGTTTGGATCTGCGGAATTAAGCATCCGAGATAATCAGAATCTCTTCATTCAAACACAAAGGTTCATTTTAAGTAGCAAACGATTCACCTAAACGCTGTAGTTTGAGTCCTGAGTAAAAATATTATTTTTCACATTGAATATTAATGGTTCATATGTTTTCACCTTTAAACACTTTCATCCACCTGGTTTAGACATATATTTTTTTCACATATCTATATACTGAAAATATATTTTTTGAAATCTTGACTCTCTGAGTAACTATGTTTCGTAAAACAATTTTGTTATGGAAACGGATTTATATCAAAGCTTCGGCTATGGTTTCCGGATTCCTTTTAACTATGTCAAAATGTCTTTGTAATGTGTATTGTGCTATTTGAATGTTATTTTGTTATATGTGATTTAGTTAATAAAATATGTTTACACTAAAATGGCGATACCCATAACTGTACTACGGTCAACTTTTAATTACAAATATCTCCCTTAATAAAAAAGGTACACCACTGTAATTTTGCATGAAGCATTTTCGATAAAAGATAAATCGAATTAGGTAAAAAGTAAAATTTTGCGGACTTTCACTAATCTCGAAGTGCGAGAATCAAATCTCGTGTTGAGAAGAAATCTCTAGATTATTGTTTGGATCACGAGATTTCAATCTCGGTCGTGATTGGTTTAAATTAATTATTACATCTCGGTGAAAATTTCGTAAGAACCGAACTCTCGACCGAGATGAAATGTTTTACACAAGATTTTCATCTCGTGTCGTGATTGGTTAAAATTAATTAATAAATCTCAGTGAAAACATACAATCTCGATCGAGATAAAGGGTTTTACGCCAATTTCTATGCCAAGTTTAGAGCTTTTTAACGAGATATTAAGTTTCTCGTGCGAGATACATGTACTAGGTTTATACTTACTAAATAAAGTGTAAAATAATGAATTTTTTTACCACACACCTTAAATTAAGTCTATATTGACCAAATAAGGTTTGTAATAAGGGAATTTATATACCAGGCAGATTAGATTTAGTCCATATTGACCCAATAGTAAATAAAATAAAAGAATTTATATACCCAGCAGTCAGTATTAACCAAATAGATATTTATTAAGAAAAAATAAGTGTATTTATATACCCGGCAAATTTAATTTAGTCAATTTTTACCAAAGCTTAAAATAAGGGAATTTATGTCCCAGCTTATTTATTGTAGTCAATTTTTACCAAATTCATGTGCCCGTCATATTCATTTTAGTCAATTTTTACCAAAGTAAGCTTAAAATAAAGGAAATTATGTACCCGGCATATTTATTTTAGTAAATTTTTACCAAACAAAGCTGAAAATAAGGTTATTTATGTACCCGACATATTTATTTTAATCAATTTTTACCAAATTCATGTACCCGTCATATTTATTTTAGTCAATGTTTACCAAAAAAGCTTAAAATAAGGGAATTTATGTACCCGGCATATTTATTTTAATTAATTTTTACCAAATTCATGTACCCGTCATATCTATTTCAGTCAATGTTTACTAATCAAAGCTTAAAATAAGGGAATTTATGTACCCGGCATATTTATTTTAGTCAATTTTTACCAAAAAAGCTTAAAATAAGGGAATTTATGTACCCGGCATATCTATTTTAATTAATTTTTGCCAAATTCATGTACCTGTCATATCTATTTCAGTCAATGTTTACCAATCAAAGCTTAAAATAAGGGAATTTATGTACCCGGCATATTTTTTAGTCAATTTTTACCGAACAAAGCTTAACATAAGGGAATTCGTGTACCCGGCATATTTATTTTAGTCAATTTTTACCAAACACAGCTTAAGATAAGGGAATTGAAATACAAGGCACACATAATTTTGACATTATTTACCAAATAAACTTTAAAATAAGGGATTTTTATACAGCAAAGGACTTATGGAATATAAAGTAAGGGAATGTATATATCTGGCACTTTTTATTGGTTCATATTATAAAATCATGCTGAAACTGAACCTGTAATATTATCAAATAAATGAACATCGAACTGAAAATAATTATTGAATTTATGTACCAAAGTTATATGTTGGGTCCGAAAAAAGTCACAATAGTAAAATGATATTTTATCTTAAAGGAATATTTGAATCAATTTGCTGAAATTTACAACCTTCCTGCCCCGTAAGATTATCCGATCAGCTGGTTAAGCTGTTTAGTAAGGGCTACGTCCCACACTAGTGCAAATGAAATCCGTTTAGAATCTATATCTTGACCGAATTAAGATATTTGAAACGAGGTGAAAACCTATCATTAAATCTGGACCTATAATTCCTTGATTTGGATGAAATACATGAAACCCCCACAAAATCAGTAAATATACATATTTTCATTTTAATTTGGCATGCGCATCCAAAAGTGGCAAAATAATCAATATATTGATGGTGGACGCAAATTGGTAGAAGTAGAAGTAGAAATCCCGATCGAGGAAGGGGTGTCTACGCAATGAAATCTCGTAAGAAACTATTCTCGACCGAGATGAAAAGTTTGACACGAGATTTTCATCTCGCGTCGCGATTGGTTAAAATTGATCATTACATCTCCATGAAAATCTCGTAACAAACGAAATCTCGACCGAGATGAAAGATTTGACACGAGATTTACATCTCGTGTTTTGATTGGTTGATTTAATAATTACATCACATCGAGATAGATAGATTACGCGATGAAGTCTCGTACGAAATAAAATCTCGACCGAGATGAAAGGTTTTGACACGAGATTTTAATCTTGTGTCATGAATGGTTAAAAATAATTATTGCATCTCGGAAACTTACAACCTCGATTGAGATAGAGGGTTTTACGCGAGTTAGAAGGTTTCTAGATGCCGAGATAAAAGGTTTTAACGAGATACTAGGTTTCTCGTGCGAGATACTGGGTTTCGCGTGCGAGATTTCAATCTCGGCGAAAAACCCTTAATCTCGATCCCGATCGAGCTAGCTCGAGATGATGGGTTTTTGAGCGAGAAACCTAGTATCTCGTGCGAGAAACCAGGTATCTCGTCGCGATACTATATTTAGTGTAAACAATATTTATTCAGTAAACAAGCAAGTATAAATAAATAGATACAATACATTACAATTAGGATTCAGAAACAAGCTAATAAGCTTTTATAAATCTGTCTCCTACATAATATACACGATAATTATACCAACAAATACATAGGCATGCTCTAATCATTGTTACACAAAAGTTGCAAAGTATAAATGTCCTTTTTCATAAATAATAACTGTAATAAGCATTAAAAGAAATTTCAAAGATGAAATGCTTAATATGAAATATCAAGACGTAAACCGTTTTGTTTTTATTATATAATTTTGTATCAATCGAAATAAGTCAATGTTTTGGTCATCAGATAGATCCCTAGATCCAAATAGTAGAAATCTATCGTCAAATGTTATAGGAAGGCCTGCAAGCGGAATTAATAAATCTCGTCTAAGGTTTGAATAAAGAGGGTATGTTAATAGATAATGACTAGCTGTTTCTAATGGGGAGTCGACCAAGTTTCTAACAAATAAGTGAGAGTTAAGTGAACTAGAATTCATGCGTAAACGAGCGTGAAGAATTTGTCCTAACCGGCTACCTGTATAATAGTATACGGGAGTTTTGTTGTTTTGATTTAAAATTTTGGTTTTAAATATGGATATTGAATTACAAGATCTTGTACATGTATCTGGTGGTAAAGCGTTCCAAAGTCTTATGGTTGATGGCAAGAAATAATCCGCGTAAAGGCTAGTCAGGGGTATTGATATTTAGTAAATTGTCTATCTGTCTCGTATTATGATCATGTCGACTACCTACTCGATTAGGTACAAAATTTACAAAGTATTGAGGGGCCTCATTGTTAACTATTTTATAAAAATGTATCAGTTTGTGTCTTTTACGTCTGTCAGCCATTTTTTCCCAGTGAGTTTCTTCATAGAATTTTTGTGAACTTGTGAGTTTGGTGCCTCCTGTTACAATGCGAGCGGCATTTAGTTGGACGTTTTCTAATTTATTTATCATTAGTTGGTTCTGAGAGTCCCAAATTACGTCTGCATACTCAAGAATTGGTCTGATAAATGACATGTATATTTTTTCAAGACTGTATCTATCCTGTACTGTCTAAAGTTTCCTTAAAATATTAATTCTTTTATAAGCTTTATCTATAATGTAATTACAATGGTCATTCCATTTTCCGTCACTACAAAAATAAACACCTAAGTGTTTATGATTGTCAACAGTTTCAATTTCGTGGTCGTTCATTTCGATTGGAGGATGATAAGGTTTATTTAATTTACGAGACATGATCATAGATTCTGTTTTTTCTGGGTTAAATTTTACCAACCATTGTTGTGACCAGTTATGAATTTTCGAAAGCTCATTATTCGGGATTTCTGCAGCACTGGTTGGGCTATCAACAATGATATATAGGCTTGTATCGTCAGCAAAAAGTTTAATAGTTGCTTGTACTTCGTCGACTATGTCGTTTATGAATATAAGAAACAGTAAAGGACCGAGAATAGAACCTTGGGGTGCCCCTGCTTTTATATATAGCCAATCAGAAAAAGATCCATTTAATACCACCCTTTGTGCCCTACCCGACAGATAATTACGAAACCATTCCAAAAGGCTACCTGTTATTCCAAATCTATGCAATTCATATAAAAGACCTTTGTGCCAAACTCTGTCGAAGACTTTACTAATGTCACAAAAAAAAAACGACGCGGATTTCTTTTCCATTATCAAGGGCTTGACCAAAATCATTGGAAATGTTAATCAGTTGATTTTTTGCGTAGTCTCCTCGCGTGAATCCAGATTGGGGTTCGGAGAGAAGAGAGTTCTGCCTTAAATGGTTATATACATGTTTATAAACACAGCGTTCCGTACACTTGGACATTATACTTAAAAGGGATATTGGTCTATAGTTTTTAACTTCATTAGGTTTCCCGTTTTTATATACTGGGGTTACATTTGCCCTTTTCCACTGGTTCGGAAAGATAGATGTTTGTAAAGAAAGGTTAAACAACTTACACAACGGAATTTTCAGAAATGATGAAGCTTCCTTTAATAGTCGAATTTTATCGGGACCAGAGGCCTTCGAAATATTTAGGATATTGAGAACGTCTTCAACTTCGGTCTCTAATAATCGTATATTTGATAAGGTGTTTTGCTCGCTGACGTATGAATTTGGTTAATTCTTATAAGTATCAAAAAACAAATTGAATTCATTCGCTTTATCACTATCTTCAAATAGTAGAGAATTATCTTTCAACAATGGGGGAATGGCAGTATCTTGTTTTTTGATACCACTAAACCGTTTAATAGTTTTCCACCAATTACAACATCTAGAGTTATTTTCTGATATTTTAGAAATAATACTTTGTGAATAAGTTTCCTTCGATTGTCTTACCAGGTTAGTGACTTGATTTCGGATTTTTCTGAAATTTTCCCAATCAGAAATGTAATTGTGTTTTTTTGCTATTCTATGAATACGATTTTTTCTCCTTATTGTTCTTTGGATTTTGGTTGTAAGCCAAGGAGGATGTGAGTTCCGAACTGTATAATTTTGTTTGGAATGTTTTTTTCTGCAGCTTCTAAAATTACATAACTTATCTCTTCTGCGATTTTATTAACACCCGCGTTGTCCGTAATTAAATCCCAATTAAAATTCTGAAGTTCGTAGCGGTAAGAGTTAAAGTCTGCGCGGTCATATAACCATATTTTCTATTTAAATGATTTACTTTGATTTTTTGGAAGGTCAAAAATGCCAAAGTTGGACAGTGATATCTTACTTGTTCAGTTAAGGGGGACCAACTCCACAATACGATATAGCGTTTACATTATTTATACAATAACTAATCCGCGATTCTGATTATCGCAAAATATTCAACGAATGATCGAATAACGCAGTAATTCACGAATGCGCGCAGCGCATGAGTGAATTACAGCGTTTTTCGATTATGAGTTGAATATTTTCGATAATCAGAATCTAGGATTAGTTATTGTTTTTATTATATAGATCAGTTCTTGCATATTTAATGGTTTAATTTAAGATCGTTTTCATGAACTACGTTTTCGATGTTAATCCGCTGAGACGTTTACTTAACAACGACGTTGACAACGTCTATTGTGACGTCACTTCCTAGAGTGAAATTATGGAAAATAATTTCACAGTTAATTATCACTTTTAATTCACTGAGAAATTTCAATCTTTCACTGCAATCTATATAATAATTGTCATTAATAGGTCTATCAATGACGATGAGTGTTCCGTAAAGTGAGTGGGCTTGTCTATTAGTTGAGTAAGTGAGAACTGGGATAATATTGATTTTATTTTTGAATTAGTACGGTTTTGTTGGTTTTCGTTGAAATCTCCAGTTATCACTATATAATTATTGTTATTATTTAGAGCTGAATCAATACTATTGGTGAGTTTTGTCCATATATCTTGCGAGGTGTTTGGGGGTAGGTAAAATGTTCCGAGTAATATTTTCTTACCACTTAGTTGGAGTTCAATCCATATGCCTTCAAGTCCGTCCGTCTCTAGGTCGGTTCTCCGTCGCGCGTGAATATTGTTTTTTACGTACACGATGACACCCCGTATGCCCTTCCTGAGCCTCTATCGAGCCCGAAAGGGCATTGAAAGTTAGGCAGTTTCACCGAATCGTCAGAGTGGGTTTCGTTTAACCAAGATTCTGTAAACGCTAAGATGTCAAAATCGCCTTACTCAGCTTCTATAATATCGAGTTTTTGAGATATACTTTGGATATTAAGATGTACAAGGGTAACCGAGGACTTAAATAATTCGTTGAAGTTAGATACGTCGACAGAATTTATGGAACTAACACTGGAAGTACTTTAATCTAATGGTCCTGGGTTTTGTTCAATTCAAACAAAATACTATATTTCTCGAATTATTGTGACTTTGGCGTGCCATATCTAGGGAGTATTCCAAAAGTATCACGTTTTTTGAGAGTTTCGGGAAATTTATCAAAATTAAAATAAAAAAAATGCACATTGACGTTTGAAAATGATCATTATAACTGCAAAGATCTGAAAAGGATTCGGTAGAATTCAGTTTTATGAGTCTTTGACCCTTAATGAAATTTACTAAAATAAAAAACCAAAGCATTTTGCAGTCCTGCTTCTGAAAATTTCAGACAATAGATCAATCTTAATCGAAGTCTAATTCAGAAACCCAAATCAATCACATCCTTAGTTCTGTCTAAAATTACTATCATCAATATAATGCTTTAAAAGTTAAACTTACAAGCTGATTAATGAATTGTTATTTGTTATTCAAAAATGAATAAAAAGAAAAATAACTAAATAGAATAAAAGTGAAAAATAAGTAAATAAAAAAAATAAATAAAAAAAAAACGTGCTCTAAGGTTCTGTCTCCAGGCATTCATACGTAATATCCGCTAACATCAGCAAATTTTGTAATTAGGTATTAACGACACAAAAATGATTATGTATATAAGCAAAGCAATAGTTCCTATGGCAATCATTTTCATTTGATGCAGATGGTTTTGATTGGAATTAAAATGACATGAATTATATTTAATAAATATATAGACAAATATATTAGTTGCCAATGTATATACTTATACAACTAAAAAAAAATAAATGAACATTGTCTTTTTAAAGTTCATTTAAAAAGAACAAGAACCCCTTGGTGCGTGTTTTGACAGTTCCGGTCTTGCGTCGTACAGCGAAGGTGCATACAGCAGTAAGCTGATAGTTCCACAAATACACGCAGTGGCAAAAATGTATAAAAAGAGACGATCCATAACCATGGCAATGAACTTCCAGTCACGCTCTATCTGTAAATAAATATAAATTAAACCAACAATAAAAAGGGAATAATTCGAATTTGCATCAAAGTATATTTTGCCTATATTATATACTTTTTAGAATGTTCAAAGAAAAACATTTCTGATATATCGCTCACTGCGTAGACTGACATCTAATGTATTTTGCTTTCTGAAAGATCAATCATCAATCTTCTGTCAGAGCTTATGATTTTTTATGAATAAATAAATCCCTCATTCACTACTCATAGACAAATTGCACGTACTGATCAGACAATGTTTTCTCTATAAAAATGGTAAATGCAGATACAAATGTCTTGTCTTAGGTCATGGAATATCTTACTCTCTGAAGAACAACTCCGGTTTCAGCAACAAATATATATACTGAGAATGACATCAATTACATGTTCGATGTTTTCATATACAATATATTTGTCGAGGTTGATATTTCGGAAGAATTCTGGAAATGCATTGAACAATATTCGATGATATCTAAATAGGGACTTCTACTATCTATCTATCTATCTCAACTTGTTCGATTTCCACACACCTGTTCTACTTTTGACGACGTTAATGAACATAACTTTACAAGGAAATTCAAATGCATCCTGCAAAGTAATAGATTTCATAAATTGTCAAACACATTTAAGAAGTTTTATACAAAATATAAACAAACAAAGGGATATGGAGTAAATGTACATGGGGCATAATCTCTATAAACACATGGCTAGACCGAGAAAATGAAATAACGCCTTCATTGTTGTTCTTCATCTTGAAGTCAACATGAGTCCTTCAACAAAGAGCAAACACTCCTACCTCATAGTAAGTCGAAGACGGCCCTAGCACCGGTTTGAGCGGTTGCTAAATGTTGAAGAACGCCACATCCATGTATCCATTTTGTCATGGATGCGGGGTCTTCAACAAACAAGACATATCGAGCAAAGTACTCTTACAAACACTTTCATCCGTTGCCAAACAAAGGGACCAATAGACAATATTAATATATAAATACGACTTGACTCGCAAACAGCTTGACCCAGGGCTTTGTCGTCCTTTTTTACGGATATGCTGTTAAAAATGCCAAAAAATGATAAAAACATGCATAAAAACTGGGACGTAACTTACATTCTTTACTTAAAAGGGGATATTGAGGATATGCTGCATGAAAACCTATATAATTGGCTCAATGATCCAATGCACTGAAGCCTGATGATTTTATACGTATATTTGCCTCTCACTGATACTGCTGATATGCACTGAAATAGATCATTCTTTATTTCGGGTTTGATAAATATCGTAGTGCGAGAGTGTCTTACCAGCAGATTCTTCTCCTCGAGCTAGCCAGAAGATTAGCGACCAGCACTTCTTGACCCATCTTTCAAAATTAAGTTTTGCGTAATTCCCCCCATTTCAAGATATTGGTCATGATATCAGTATAGGCTACCTTTATTGGGTTTTATTTGTATGTAAAAAAAGAAAACGGGATAGAGAAAGTTGAGGTTTTAGAACGCATAAACCAGTTTAACCATATTGTTGGCTTTTGCTAGTTCCGGACCCAAGTCCGGCTATCTCGAGTTCCTAGTGTTGTTTACGTTTACGTTCCTTTGTAGATTGTCAGATGTGATTATGGTTTCAGAGATGACATTTTCGACTTACATCTGGAGTGATTAACATGTGCCTGGGTGAGACTGTGACTATCAGCTTACTGAAGACAGAGAAATTCTCTACGGTACATGTATATGTTTTGAACTTAAAATAATCTAATTCGGATCCAGACGAAAATTAATTGAAAATCCGGACTAGACAGGTAAGGGATTGCATTTTGGTTGCAGCATAAATTTAATGATAATTTGATTTGTTAAATATGAAATTTATCCTCTGTTGGTTGAATTCTAGAGAGGTTATTTTTGACCATGACATTAATCGTAAATATATCGTATTAGCTTTATTCATTTCAACTGTCTGCGTCGTGCAAATGTTAATGTAGAATCAGTGGGTGCAACTCTTGAAAAAATCTTTTGCTGATTTTATAACTTAACATTGACTTTATATGGAGTTGAATGTATTGCTTATACCATGAAAGTGATCTACGGATTCACATTGTGGCCACAGTGACAGATCTAATACTAATTCTGCACGGATAATATTATTTGAACAATTTTATTACGACTTTGTTTTGTTTCGAAATCATAGTCACTATTTTATCAAAACCTTTTTGAGTTAGATGGTAAAAGGTTTGTATATAGAAAAGAGTAAAAGAGTAAAAAAAAACAATAATTACTCACTGAAACTTCATTTTCTTCATGTTTCATAGTATCAGCTATGTACTTCACCCCTTCAAAAGCCAATGTCATCTCTTTCGAATAATTTGTTTTGTAATTTATCAAATCTAATTCTGTTTCGCTATCAAATATATCCTCATCTTCATGCGTTGACACAGGGATGTTTGAACGAATACCCTGATTTATACCGTTCACTTTACACGTTTTCAGTTTATTATTTACAATGTTATCTGAAAAATGAAGTGTGGGTCTCTTGATAAATAGAATTTTTGGAAGTAAAACTGTAAAAACAGATTTCACCCATGGCGACATCCACGTGGTAGATGGTCTCCTAAAATTTACACCTAGTGTGTATACTGTGAGGAATATGGAAAGAGTCACCACAGACATTGTAAACAGTAAATATTTTCCTATTAATGGAACAACTAGTGATGTCGGTGGCATTATATCTGATAAAAGTAAGAAAAACACCGAGAGAGCCAGCAAGACTGATATTGACAATGTTATTTTTTCACAGCTGTCGGATGGAAGGTAAAATACCAAGACAGCCAAACCGGAAATAGATACACATGGCATTATCAGATTTAGGGAATAAAATAAAATCCTTCTTCTGAATGTTACATTGAAGGTGATGTCTATAAATAACTGATCTCCGCAACATGGATACTTCTTCTCTCTCCGTCTTGCAGTGACATTTATAATATCCCATTCTGCATTAGGATAGACACTTGTAATATCTATTCCCCTGTCAATCACTTCCTCTTCAGTTTCATTTATATATATTGCTTTATCGGAGCATACATGTTGTAGATCTACTTCTTCAGTACCATACGACCATACACCGAACTTAAAGAAACATTCTTGTATATCAAAAGGAAAAAACTCGATATCTATCGGGCAATAGCTCTTGTAAATAACCGGTGGCTCCCATGTTATATGCCCGTTATATTGTACTTTTGCTTTTGTTAATAACTGCACTTCAAAATCGCCGTCAGCACTGCAAATAAAACAAAAAAAAAAAATTAGAAAGATTTGAGAAATCTCGGTTACTTTTAAATTGGTACTTGTTATGCATTATGGTGAAGTGAAATCTGTTTTTGATTGGTTATTTTTACATTCTGTAAAGGATCTCATCTCGACGTGTGATAGTCAATACTTTTTTTTTATTTGAGAAACGAAACAATTGTCTGTCGATGCATGAACAATGACCAATGACATTGAATTTATGTTTCAAATGTACTGTATATATGAGGTATAACCACCGTTTTTGGACTCAGAACTTTAGCTTTATTCTGGGCGTACTTTGGACTTGACTACTTGAGTCCATGGACTCAATGGACTCAAAAGTCAAAGCATTTTGGACTTGTACTTCAAATTTAAAAAAAGATTCAAAAAATAAAAAATGGACTCTGGACTTCATCCCAAATTTTGGGTGTACTCTGGACTCAAGGGGGTAGGGGGTTATACCTTCATATATATAGTCTCTAACATTGTTCCCCGTTTATTACGAATATTTCACAAATCGACATAGTTAAATTTTCATATTTTAAAGCAGAGACATATAATACTGGAATTTTGGGTCGTGTTCACTCCGGAAACAAATCTACTGTTATACGAAAAAAAAATCAATACATCAATACAGGGAGATGGAATCACTAATTGATTAACACTGTTGAGCTAAGGGAGATTTATGATTAATCTATTTGTTGCGCTTCAGGTTTATTGTTTTTCGTCAACTAAAATTTACTTAAATAATTGTCATGTAGAACAAATTACAAGTACACTTAAATTTCATAAATAGTTTGATATTCAATAGGTCTGGTATCCAATTATCCTTCTTACTGGTATTTGAGGAGACGGTTTTCGCCTTAAATTGCACGAGAGTTCCTATCTCGAAAGTCCGAGACTACCGCGATCACTTTACTTAAATGAATTGAGTAGGAATTAGTGAAACAATTTCTTACACTGTTTTCCCGTTTATTACTAAAATTTCTCAAATCTTAATACTTAAGTTTTCATATTTTAAAGATCTCAGAAAACTGCAAACTTTAAATAGAGACATGTAATCAATGTAATACCCGTTCTCAAAATGTGCCGCCATTTTGTTGCTACATGTACCATCGTTGCTTTGTGTATCATTGATATATTCATTGAAACGGATGTTGAGTGAAATTTTACATAAATATGCCAGATAACCTATTAAATTGAGTATTTTTTGTCCTAAAAATACAAACACCAATTTGCAAAACAATTATTTAGGTGTTAATTTTATCATTACTTTTTTGGAAATAATTGTTACTCAATTATTTTGTTTTCGTGTTGGAAACTATGTAAAATAGTAGTTTTATTTCATTGAAAGATTTGAGACGTTTACCCTTGATAAATAGATATTACAAAACTGTAGTATTACTGTGACATATAATTGCAAGAGAGAGATGCGAGGGTCCTATAAAGTGTGATAAATGGTACCCCTGTATATATCATGATACTGAGTAAAAATGGCTGCTTGGGGGGACTTCTATATAATTATTACTGTTTACTATCTAACACTTTGGATTAATATATTTTTCGAATTCGTCTTGTTGCCGTCTGAAAAAAAGAACATACTTACTTGTTGTATAGTACCACATCCGGTCTCCATATCTCCGAAGATGGTACATAAGTAAGTTTCAAACCGCCGTATTCCTTTGGTTCCCATTTTAATCTTGTGTCAATCCATTGCTAAAAAACACATGGCATAGCTAATAAAAGTATGTCAATGGACACATAAGAAATATCTAAATGATCAAAAGCTAGATTGTGATAATATCTTGAATTCTGAGAATTCCTTATTTAATTTTAGTTGAATTCTAAAAACAAAACTTACATTCAGTTACAAAAAATCTACCAAAACTTTAAAACAAAGATTTTTTTAAATCAGTTATATAAGTATTATTAATTCCAATTGTATGGTTGCTTTGTAGAACACCAACGACTAAGAGGTTGTTGCGAGTTACAAGAAATTTACCAATACTGGAAGCAAAGATTTTTGCAACTCAGATCTATTTCCACTGAAGGAAATTTCAAAGATAAAGTGGTACATGTATTTGGGTTTATGGATGAATCAAAACATTTTTGCAAAGTTACAGAAAGTGCTTTTTTTGCAGAAGTATGGTTGTTAGTTTAGAACATGAATTATTTTGCAAAGGTAAATTTAAAATCCAATTTAACAAGAAACATTGTTGAATTACCTTTGACATGAACCGTACACCTGAAATATAATATATGTCAATGACCACTGGCCGGCCTGATGGCTAAAGCATCGATCTGACACAAAATACTGGATTCATATCACGTTGAATTAGTATACATGTTTTAAAATCTCTTTCATGAACAAATACCTTCAGTAAGAAGTGTAAACCTATACTTTGACCTGTATTAGTCGATGAGCTTGAATCACTTTCCATGCACATCAAACTTCCCAACTGGACCGATTTTTTTATTCCTTCTATTTGAATGTAAAATGCACAAATAAACATGAATATTCCACTTTTGTAAAACACCACTCAAAATTCTTTCATCTTTAACTTTCCGCAGAGAAGTTAGATATATTAAAGTTTTATATCAAATTAATTCTAAATAGTATTTAATAAAACAACAGCAGTAGAATACCGAAGGAACAAAGGAGTGAAATTTACAAAAATCGAAGTCCAAAGACACGGCCAAAACGAGAACACAGAAAACAATGACGTTAGACACAAAAACAATGACGTTAGACAGATACAAAGCACAAAAACAGAAATTACAACATTTAAAACAAAGGCACTCACAGTGTGAACTCCGGTG
The DNA here is from genome assembly GCA_002080025.1 of Modiolus philippinarum. Classification (NCBI taxonomy): domain Eukaryota; kingdom Metazoa; phylum Mollusca; class Bivalvia; order Mytilida; family Modiolidae; genus Modiolus; species Modiolus philippinarum. Next base: position 23,395 of record MJUU01012719.1, on the reverse strand, counting down.
AAACTGAGAGTGACATCAGGTGCTCCGGAAGGGTAAGCATGTCCTGCTCTGTTAACGGCACCCGTCACACGGTAAGTGAGGTATATGTTTTTGAAAGATCTGTAACACAGCATACCAGCAGATATTGCGGGGGGAAAGCAAATATGCTTAGGGGGGAAGTTTTTGACAATTTTTGCATTGTTGTCCGGAGAAAAGATAAGTTTGCACATTATTCAAACGCAATAATGTAATAATGCTATAGACATGTACCACGGAACCCAGCAATGAATAGGCTACACGATGGCCAACAGAATAAAGATCCACACACACTATAGTTTCTTCAAACACTTCGACATAATTTCAAACTTTCAGGTGAAAAACGATCTTTTCTGAAATTTTACATATCCAACATGTATATGAATGGTTTTACTTGTTCATTTATAATTAGAAATGTAATTTCACCAATACTTTATCTACCAAAAATATGTGATATCAGCGTTGCTCGAATATTTCACACTTTTTGTATGTGTGACCGGGGGGTCATATATCTTTGCGGGGAAAGCACATTTATATATGTTGCTTTACGGTTTGAGAGAATGCACATGGATGAGATCAAAAACACGATGCAGTCTACGAGAATGACACCAGTGACTGAATGTGTATTTTACAAACAACTTTTATACACGACTTACATTTTTTTAAGCTGTATTTCTCTGACGAAATTATCGGGTAATTCTTTGCCATAAACGACAAATGTAGTCAATAAACGTTTGGAAAAAGGTTTTAGCATCAAGGCACAGCAAAATATGTCACGAAAACATATTATTACAGAGAAGAAAGCAAAATCTATAACCACTGCTTTCCCCCCGCTAAGATATATGACTCCCCTCCCGGTCACACATACAAAAAATGTAAAATATTCGAGCATCGCTGATATCACATATTTTTGAGTGACAAAGTCTTGGTGAAATTGCATTTTTTAATTATATATGAACAAGTAAAACCATTCACATACATGTTGGAAATGTAAAATTTTAGAAAATATCGTGCTTGAAATTATGTCGAAGTGTTTGAAGGAACTATAGTGTGTGAATCTTTATTCTGTTGACCATCGTGTAGCTTATTTATTGCTGGGTTCCGTGGTAAATACCATTATTACATTATTCCGTTTGAATAATGTGCAAACTTACCTTTTCTCCAGACAACCATGCCAAAATTGTCAAAAACTCCCCCTCCTCTAAGCATATATGCTTTCCCCCCAATATCTGCTGGTACGCTGTGTGTTAGGTAGCTGCTTGGTTAATGTCTTTTGCTAACCCTGAGACAAAACCAATTAAAAAACATGGTACGTGTTACTTCTCCAACCCCGATACAGTACCAAGTTAAATTTTGAAAAGCTTTTGTAATCATCCAGTATTCAAACAAAGACAAGAACAGATCGGTACCACAAACATAACTAACGAAGACAAAACTAAAATATAACAAGACAACACAAAAAAACTAAAACACTCACAGTGTGAACTCCCATAAAACCGAGAGCAACATTAGGTGGTCCGGAAGGGTAAGCATGTCCTGCTCTGTTAACAGCACCCGTCACACTGTGAGTGATTCAATCCGAGAAAATGTCAAAGTCGGTAGTCAAATCCTGGAAGACGTGAATCTAGCTGAAAATGTCCACTTTCATTTTGGATATGTCATATCTGTCAATGATGTTATGGTGACGGCCATAGAATTTCTTGAAGGATGAAATTAACATAGGTTGAACAAATAACTTATCTCTTTTTTTAAAACTACCATCTTGCAAAATATTCCGAAAATAACATTTTTTGCTGTTAATTTCATTTACATTTACAACTCAGGTTATTTATTCCTATTTATACCTAACATATCATTTGCGAGTTGTGAAACAATGTTAAACTTGAATTTACCCAATGCCTACTTGATTAAAGCTTTGAAAAATGGAATGTTTCGGGATTCTCAATATTTATATACCATTTCGACTATCAAATGCAAAGGTAGTAAAAATTTAAAATAATAAATGTTAATTGTAAGTTCAACGATTAGTATGAAATGTAAGCAATGAAGTAAAACAATGATGTTAGTTTTAACTTATTGTTGGTTCACGCTATGCCAAAATTATCAACTTTATCCTAAAAATCAAGGAAAAATTTTAAATATTCACAGTTTAAATAACAAAAACAAAAAATATTATTTTCAATACAATTTCGTGTTTATATTTCACTACAGATGACAGATTAAATAGAATTAGATATTTCAACAATATTATGTTCGATGTTTTTGCTCGATCTTTTATGTAAAATGAGAGTTTTCGCTTTTCTTAATTTCTTGACTGTGATTTGTTGATATAAAACTGATATATATCTTAAAGTTGTATAGATTATTTCATTTCAGTATAAGAAATAGGAAAAATGAAAGCATATGGAGTGAATGTACATGTGACAAAAACGCACACGATACATAGAAAACTCCAGTTCATCAAGGACAGGGCTTTTATTCCTGTCTTCATCTTGATGTCGCCTGAGGGTCTTCAACTAGAGGTGAACAATATTCACCCCTCAAGCGAGATCAAGAAGGCCCCTAGCGTGCACTTAAGCGGTATTCTTGACAAAAATTATATCAAGGTCACTTCCTTGCTCCCCACCCGCCATGGAGTGCCAACTTGGGCGATGCTCAGGGTTATCCTGCTGAAAGCACCATGGTTACAAGAAGAAAATAAAAATATTGAGCAACATCGATCGCAGCAAAAATATGTCATTGAAGCAACACATGTCGGGAGCGGTCAATGAGAAAAAAAGTAAAATCGGGCAATGTATGCCTACAAATATTTGTCATTAGGTAGCCCGACGAAAGACAAAAATAAGGACAAAAACAACATCGATAGACAACACGGAACACATCGAAATAGATGTAGGCAAACCTTGCAGTGTAACTTTGGTTGAAAGGGCAAAAATAGTCGTGTGTACAGATTATAACATTTTAGTAAAAATAATGAAAATATTGAACAGCCAAATTGAAAAAAATAAATGCATTAGTAAACGTATGAGAAATTCTCACACAGACAAACACGCCATAACTGTAATATTATAAGAGCAACTTTGTTTTAGACCTTACTGACTTACTACAGTCTCATCAAATACAAACATATTAGCACTTCGCACAAATATTCGACAAATTTTATTATATTTATTCAGCTTGCAATACCTTAAAAAAATTATAAAGATGAACAATGATAAAAGCAATACACACAAACTCCTTCGTAAGAAAAAAAAAGATGAAAATATATTCATGGCTAGTTCGCAATTGTATATGAAATATCTATGCAAAATGGGAATTTTAGGATTTTTAGTTTTTTTTCAAGTCCCAATCATCTAGGATTTATATCAATAATGTTAATTTAAAAAATATGTAATTTTAGGTAGATATTTCATGAAGCTAAACATTATAGGTTATGTATATTCGTACAATAGACGAGGCCGCTGAATCTAAATACTTAAAGTTATGTATATTTGTAGAATATACGTACCCAGTAAAGCCAAACACTTCAGGATGGGTATATTTGTAGAATGAACGTACCTGATGAAGCCAGACACTTGAAGTCATTATCTGGTTCTTTTCGTCCTGTGAATAAGTTAAATACTGTTATGTACAAAAACTTGGGTTATCATGAATATTAATCTTGTGGCTATAACTACCAGATTGAACTGTGAAGCAAAACAAAAAGGTCTTAGTTTATCACTCATGTATGTGTACAAAGCATACTCTTGTTGAATTGTTTAAAAAAGTCTTATTAATAAACATGAAGTGCATTTTTAATAAGTGCAAATCTGTTTCTACCTGAATACAAGTTCAAAATATTGGTAAGAAATATTACTCTAAATTATTTTCAATTTAAACTCAACATTTCTTACGTGGATGACTGTGTTTTATTATGAGTCTTTACTTCACGGCAATCTTGAATCATCAATTATTCTAAACCGGTGACATGCCTTATTATACAGTTTTTAACAGAATGCGAAGTGTAGGTATTCCACTTGTGTAAATGCAGATATTTGTCCATCTTCGCTAGCCAAGGGTTACGATTGGCTCCTTTCCTCTTCACCCTTGGCAGATCAAGCTTGATTTCTGTAGTCTCAAATCCACATTTTTGATTGGTTGCAGTTAACTTTCGCTGCAGCCAATCAAATAGGTTACATTCAGATTTTAAATATATATCGTAACAATAAAACTTTAAATGTTTTTAAGTGTTTAGTGATTCTTCTATTTTGCAAAATTTCCATGATTTTATAATCTTTCTTTACTTTTGAAGGATTATTTCCTTGAAGATAAATATATTAAGAATTGTTGTATTATTAGATGCAATAAATAATCTTTAATTATTACAATAAATCATACTGAAACTCTTACTTCAAAGGGAGATAATTTGAAACTGATGTTTCACAAATTGTGGCTCAATCTGCCAAG
>MJUU01012719.1:6293-18615 GCA_002080025.1 Modiolus philippinarum | reverse complement strand
TAGCGATGTTATCATCTGTTTAAGCTAAGAGTTACACCAGGTGAATGGATAGAAACATGCTGTAATGAAATGAATGAGACAGTCGATTGACAAAATGTATACATCTATGGCCTTAATCAGAAATTTCTTTGAACATAAAAATGAGTGGTTCAAAACACACCATTCACATACATTTCACAACTTGTTCGATATGCACGAGTATGTAGTAATGTTTCTGACCTTAACGACCGAAATCTTTGTCTCACTAAAAAACTTCTGCATCAAGGGTTTAGATATCATAAATTGATAAAAAACATTCTCTAAATTTTATTATAGATACATTGACTTATCAAGAAAATTTGGTTCTACATGCAGGGTTCTTATACATCAGGGCATTTCACATCCAAACTTCTATGGCAATATCATTTACAAAGCGCATAAATTCAAAAATTGTCCTTCCAAACTTATTAATCCGTTGAACAAACTTATTCATAAAGGATATAAATACAGCATTGTTGTTAAATCTTTTCTTCTGGTTTTTGTTGGCAAAAATATTGATCATCTCCTAAATGCTTTACACCATAACTAAATTTAAACAATTTTTCATATTGGCAGTATTTGGCATTGCACAATATCATGTTCTTCTTTCATAATTGATGATGTTGTTATACCAAATCTATTTAGAAGTATTTCTATTAAAATTTCATATGTAAGAAGGCTTGATATCATAGTCAACGGAAATTATGTCCTTAGCTAGCTGTCAGTAACTGCGAGCATTTGTCTGGACAGTACCTGCGTGTATTGTGTATTGTCTTCATGTTTTATGTACTTTATCGTAAGGGTACTCGTCTTGATAAGTTGGACTTTTTTCTAGTTTGATTTTTACTGTGAGTCTATTTGTGTATTTATTTTAAGCCATTCACCACACATAGGGGGAGGGTTTGGATCCAAGAAAACGAGTTGAACTCCACCGCAATTTTTGCGCCTGTCCCAAATCAGGAATATGTTGGTCATTGGCTTGTCCTTGTCTTCTTATAAAATTTTAGTTTCTTGATAATTGGGTAGTTGGATGTGGTTTGTTTCCATTGACTTATTCATTTTTTTACCCTTTTTGTGGCCATTTAAGGCTTACAATATGGTGTGAGGTTCCTCACTGTGTTGAAGACCATATGGTGACCCCTAGATGTTTTGTTTTGGGTCGTTTTAACCTGGATATGGGATGTTGTCTCCTTGACATTTACCCCATGGGTAGAAAAGTCCTTTGACTTGCACCTATCGAATTTTTCTATTGTCCACAACCTAAGAATGACTTCAGGATGAAGATCGGTAATTATAGCGTTGTAACTCTGTCATGCATGTAATCTCTATATCAGGATTTTTGTAAAATGCACATGATGTTAAAAGTGCGGTGCGATTGGTTCATTTGACGTAACATGACGTCGTACAAAAATCCTTTTAACCCGCTATTAAAATAGTACATGACGTTCTATGTTTGGAAACGTCGGGTTATACCTAATCGCCATGCTATATTTCTATATATTTTTGCGCTGTAATTGGTTAATTTGACTTGTATATTATTATTTTATGATATTATTTGTGCGCTGTGATTGGTTGATTTGACGTCACGTGACATTCTGTAAATCTGGTGTAAACCTGGTGTTTCCATAAATAGTATAAGACGTTCTATATTTGGAAATTTTAGGTTTGAAACATATTCAACATGCTAACGCATCTTCGAACATTACGTGCTAATTAAAACAAGAATAATGACATAAAATATTAATAAACAACTATAGCATGACAAGTTCGGTCAATACATGGATTTATACACCTAATCAGAGTATATTGACCTCGGACTGCGTCCTCGGCCAATATGCACTAATCAGATCTATAAGTCCATACATTGACATCAATGCCATGCTATATTTGTATAAGTATAGTTGAAACTTACCATGTCCAAAAGCTGAGAAAGTCGTAGTCCTAGGTTGACTGTCAGAAGAATCGAGTCATCCATAGTTGGCCTAATAACTTTGTTATATCGATCATTTCCAAATAAATCATGATGAAGTCGTTTTTCATCAAGCTCTTTACAAATAACTAATCCTAAACATGTTAAAGTCCAAAATTTCAATATAAAGTAATTCATCCTCAGATCAATATATTGATAGTTTATCATGTTCCTAGCATCTGTCTACACTATTAGTTTTTACAGCCTGTTTGTTTATTTCACGTAACATACAACACAGTTGTTTCTTCAATAGATAGGCAGATAGAAATAAATATGCAATGAATTCTCAGTTATACAATCTGTACCTACAGAAAACAGTTATTCATTTTGTGTTACTATCTCAGTTACACACAGTCAGATTTAATGATATTTCATGTTGTTTTATAACGTTTCTCCAAAAAGGGCAATTGATTTGGCAGCGAAACAAGCCAAAATCTGTGTGATTTTAACGTCAGCTGCACAAAGGTTTTCCTCAACGAAACAGTCGTATTAGAGTTTGATGTTTTATATAGATTCTAATGTTATTGATGTATGCCATACGCTATATCGTTTAAGTGATCCATGTAGCTATCTCGGAGACTTAGCGGATCTTTTATTCTGCGTTTTTAATAATCTTCACATATTAATAACAACATTATATAACAATTCATGGTTAACCTCGGTACATCATTGTCTTCTCCAAATTACAAGATGCCGTGAGTCAGGTTAATTATCAAAGTAAGGATCTCCTACTGTCCGTCAACAGGACATGACAATGTCTTAGTTATGATACAGCACTGCATACGAATCGATAATTAATGTCACTTGTAATCAATGTGTATTCCCATCAAAAAATAAAAGAAAACATTTCTCTTTCCTCCTTGGTATTCTTGCAAGCATATGTAGTAACTGATAGAATCTAACACTATATGCATACGAAAACGTTTAATTCTTTTTAATGAAACTTTGAAGTAATCTAACTTGTTGCTTGATTTGACATTATGTAAACGAGTGTGATGGAAACACTATTAATTCTTGCAACATGTTGCAATCATGTAAATGTAAAATCAAATAAGTGTATTGTAAAATGGAGATTCGACGATGTTTTTATTTTATTTCATTTACAGTAATATTATTAGATAAGAAATTAAGAAGGGACCGATCCCCGGTGTTTGTTATTTTTGTCCGGTCCGAAATTGTGTGGGATGTACAAAACATAGAACCAATTTGTTTAAATATTTGGGTACAGGTATTTTGGCAGTTGACAGTCGTTAGCTGTTATTTGTTAGTCATTAGTAGTGATAACGTATGATAATGCATAACATAGTAAATTTTCATTTTATTTATGACTAACAACATACAACTAACAACTAACGACTAACAACTGTCAACTGTTGTACTACTCTAACTCGACAAAAACAATTGTAATTTTCCAGATTTTGTGCCCTCTTGATTTAACATTTAATTGTCAAATAAAAAAATAAATGTCTATGCGAATACTTTCAACATTAATTAATAATATTTTCCTGTCAATTAAAGCATGATCCTTTTATCCACCATTAAAAACATGTCAAAATAATCATTGTGATTCATCAGTAATAACGTATGATAATGCATAACATAGTAAATTTTCATTTTATTTATGACTAACAACTAACAACATACAACTAACAACTAACGACTAACAACTGTCAACTGTTGTACTACTCTAACTCTAAATATTTTAGACATGTTTTAGAGACAGAAAATAAATCAAGTTCCATGTTTAAATATATTACAGCAACAGCTGTTAAAACAATTATCCCGATTTATCCCGATTTGTTTCTTGACCAATGTACATAGAATCTGCACTATTAAAACTAAATAGCCCCATCTGTGTCAATATATTTAACAAAGGGAACAGTGAAATTTTTATATTGGGCTTTTTATCTTCGGAGGCAACATTATGATAACAGTTTGAACAGCATTGAACAAACTTCGTTTGGGAGACTTAATAATAAGAAACAGAGTAAAAACAATAAGTCTCCACAAACTTCGTTTGGGAGACTTAAAAAATTATAAGATCAAGCAAATGGAGGAATGCTTTCATTGTTGTTCTTCATCTTAAAGTCACCACGAGGCCTTCAACAAAGAGCAAACGCTCTTACCTCATAGTAAATTCAAGGTTAAGCATGTTCTACTCCACTAGCGACACCCGTCATACTATCAGTGAGGCATATATGGGTTGAAAGATTTGTTGGTAGCTCACTGGTTAATGTCATTTTCTAATCCTTAGACAAAACCAGTTAAAATCAGTGGTACGTAGTTCTTCTCTTACCTCAAACAGTACTAAAGTAAAAGTTTGAAAAACGTATGTACATACTGTATCTAGTTTTCAAACATTAACAGGGACAAATCAGTAACACAACAATCTTTACGAAGACAAAACTAAACATTAACAATATGATATAAATGAAAACCAAAAAATTAAACCACTAACAGCGAGAACTCCCATTAAAACCGAGAGGGACATCAGGTGCTCCGGAAAAGTAAGCATGTCCTTGCAAATGATACACAGTCACCGTTAATAAATAGAAAATATGTACTTGGTAAAACTAAGCAATTTAAAAAACGCTTTTACTGTAAGTTGTTCTTCAGACTGAAGTCACCATGAGGCCTTCAATAATGAATAATACTCATACCTCATATCAATCCCCTAGCACAGGTTTGAGCTGAATTTATTGCTAGATGTCGAGCATGTAAAATTTGTGCTAGCTCTACTGTGACTCATGCTTGCACTCCGTAAACAGGAGGTGTAAGAATATTACTGTCCTTGTTAGGGAAATCGATAATTTTGCATTAAAGGCATCAGTTTTGTCGTTAATTTTAGTATTTAGATGACCATTTTCGTCAAGATCAAAACTTAGATGTAAGTAAAAAAAAAGTGCAGATCTTGTGATTCCTGTTGTATCGTTCATTTGTAGTTCTGTTGGGTATATTGATGGGATCCATTTAGCAAGAAATGCCTTATTAATGGAAAGAACATTATCAATGATTCTATAAGTGAGATTGAAAGATCTAACAATTTTTATTTTATGATCTTTTACGATTCCCTGAGTGGAATATAAAAAAAAGTCTGCGAGAAGAGGAGCACAATTTATGCTGTTGATAAAAAGTACCCCAAATATGACAGATATGTTATCTATAAGATAATCAAGCATATTGCATAGAAGCATACTTTCCCTTCTAAACTAGCTTTTGAATAAAATGTGGATTTGTTCCAGGATTAAATTATTAGAAACTTTGTTGTGAATCGGCAAAGGATTTTTTATTGACACCTATGATTCGTGATTTTAGTTTATCATGAGGAAGCGTGGCATAGAGTATGAAAAATTCAAATAATTTGAGAGAATGTATTTGAGAAAAATCATTTCTCGCAAGATGAAATTTTCACATTACAAAGAATTTGATAAGCAGTTTCTTCCTGTAATTAAGGAGCAAGTTTATGGTCAGTCGTTTCACAATTAGAAATCGGTCGAGACATAAAATTTTGCGATTTTTTTTTACATACAGCCATTTTGTATGAAATACACAGGGAAATTTGAAAATAAAAAAAAACTCACTTTTTTCCCTTATGCTGTAGATCATTAGCAAGTCGTACAAGTCATATTATGTTTATTTTCTTCTTACTGATGGTTCATTACTTATGGAAACCGCTACAAACGCATTAAAGACAGAGTAATGGCTGCCAATAGCTCAATCAGCGTTTTTTAAATTTACTTGAGGTACGATATATAAAAATGTGGAACTTTAAGAAAAAAAAAATACCCTTTGATACCACAAAGTAAGTTCCCCAAAGTAGAAAGTATACATTTTCTTTGTCGAAAAGTAATGACATAACACGTACCAGTATGATATTCCGGGAAACATTGGCATCGATTGAGCTACCTATAATTTTCCCTGAAACTCTGGATATGCCATAATTAAGTTTAGAGTATAGATGGAAAACCTTAAACAATAATTGAGTACCTCTACAGCTAACTCCAGTATTTATTGTTCAGACAACTTGTTTGCTTTGCAAGAAAGAAAATCCAGCGCGAAAATAACCATGAAAAATAAGTAGAACAATAAAAGTTAACTAATTTTTCTATTTGTCATCGGATTTTCTACACGAAGTAACAAACAGAAAAACACAAAAAGTAAATCAAGTAAATTTGAAAGCTGCGAATGTCATTTCAGGAAATATATATCTCTTTATTGAGAAAATACCAGAAAGAAGAATATATTTATTGAAATAATTAATTTGATTTTGATTTGAAGAATAATTGTCATAATTATTTGTTGCAAATGTAAACGAATAATTTGATGTATTTGTGAAAAAAAACTGAAAATAAATGATTCATTCGAAATTTCACGAAAATAAATAGAGACAAGAGAATTTCAGACACCCAACGGTAAGATTTCGAGTCTCAGACGAAGCTTGCTGAGTCCTAGATGATTGAAACTTTACCCAGGAGTGTCTGAGATTCTCTTGTCTCACCCTGTCCTCTGGTATTTAATTTTATTTTTACACTTTTTGTATTTATTCATAACGAATAATACTGGATAAATCGCATGAAAATTCGAGGCGATGGCAGACATCTTGAATTTTTTGCATGTGCTTACGATTGAAATGAGACAGCTACCCTCCTGCAAAGGGATGTGATAGAAATATCTCACCCCTCCAAATCACGAGATATCTCGATTACCTAGGAAATCTCACACCGCTAAAGTAGGAACTGTTGTGTCTCAAAGTGATAAAATTTGAGATTGACATACCAGAAAGGTGGACTACCTACGGGTGGAAGGCCACCTGAACTAGTTGTCAGTACTCTGTTTACAGAGCTGCCGGGAGCGTCCCCGGGTTTGGAGAGAGGAAAATGCCCAGTCTATGCGTGGTACTCAGTTCATATACGGAAAGCCAAGTACCAAACGATTGTTGAAGTTTGTCAAGAAATGCAACGATCCATTCAGCATAAAGATCGCTTCTGTATTTCTCGATATCGGAGCAGACTCACTTGAGGTCATATAGAAATTTCCTGCCCATACACACTTCTCCCCTTTTGCAGTGAAAATTTGACCTTTATAGCAAACGAAAATATATAAAATACCGAGAAACCTGAGCATGCGAGTTTCCTCCTTGAATGCTTCAGTATCCAATTAGTTTCTAAAGTTTAGATTATGTTTCCACTAGCAAATGTGGAATTTTTCTAAGAAAAACCTGGTTTTCCTAAGATAAACCGAATTTTACACAGAGAAATCAGGTTTTGCTACAGGAAACTGAACTTTTAGTTACCTGCAGCAAATGGTATTTTCTTTTATAACTACAAAGATTGCTGATGGTCCTATGCATTTCCGAATCTAAATACAAGTTCACTCAATCATAAGTAGGTTACAGACCGCCATTAAATGTTTCATTCGATATAAATAGTAGGCTAGTCATATTCGATTGAACGATCCTACCGATCAGTTAGGGTGGAGAATCGGATATGTGTTAATGCAAAGGAAAAAAACAGAGTATCGATGCCATATGATATACATGACTTGATTAACTTTCAAATTATGTCTCGATTTAGTGCATCAAGACAATGTTTTCGTTTTTTTTCTGTTTGTTTTTTTTAAATAATTTTTCTAATTTTATTTCATTCGAAACTAAATTTGCAGCTTAGTTTTAAGAATTCAAGAAATAAAATACCAAACACAAACTCCTAAGACAAGTGGAATGCATCATTTGATACTCCCCCTCTCTTTTCAATGGATTCAACATTTAATGATAAGGGCGCATATTAAGTTGGACTTATTGCACACCATTATACCTACAAATCGCATATATTAAATGTACAAACATAGATTTCACGGTGCAAAATCGTCCCAATTTTAGATGAGCTTATAATGTATTTCCTATGAGAAAATTTTGCTACAGGAAACTGGGGTTTAGTTAAGAAACCCTAGGTTTCCTGTAGAAAACCAGGTTTCTCTGAGGAAAACCCCCATTTGGAGGTGGAAATTTGGGTTAAGCTTTAGACCCATTGGACGCTAACTTTTGTATTATTTTACGAGGAAACGAATTATTTGCAGTAATAAACTAGGGTTTAGTCCAGGTTTTGCTGAGGAAAACGTGGTTTCTCTACATTTTTGTTACTTTCGCTTGTCATGCACATTGTATATAAACTTACTGTTTATTCTTTAAAATATTGAGGCTTCATTCAGTGTATTTCTCTAGATAAATCGATGTCCTCGGTAATGGAATTCGCCTCCTACTGCGATAGTTTTGGTAATTAGCACATCTTCTGACTATTTTGGATTATGGCTTTCCATATCATTTGATTCTATAATTGCTGCTGGTTAGAGAATACACATTGAAAGATGTATACAGCATAACAAACCTGACTGTTTATTATGCGATTAGTAACGTTAAACAAAATACCAAACAAATAATAATGTTGTTTATGCTCCACCCCATACCCGTATTTCTTTTCAAAATACGTATACGATCGGACCGTACGCGTACAGTCAGGGTTATATTACGAACAAAATAAATTACATCTTGATTATCTAAGTGAACAAACATTAGAGATGACATTTCCTGTTATAAATGTAATATGTGATTTCAGCTCACCATGTTTTTCTTCAGTTCATACTCTGTTCAGTTGTAAACTTTCCTTGCTAGACAAATTAATGCATATTTGTATACTTTACCGACAAAACAGTGGATCCAGAAGATAGCACTCAAGAAAGCGGAGAAAATACGAAAAGCTTTCAAACATAGAAAAGTTGAAACTTCCTGATTTCACATCATGCCCGCATTGTCATATTAATATTTTTTTCATAAGAAATGTAGCACCTACTGGTTTTCATTCATACACATATACTTTTTAAACTGTATGTGTTTCTGCACTTTCATGTTTTGTTGCTATTTTGTTGTTTTGCTTTCCTTCTTTTTGTTGAATTTTAGTTTGCCTTTTACATTTAAGCACTTCATGTAGATAAGACAGTTGGTATGGTTGACTAATGATTGAAACGATCCGTTTTGTGTTGGATTTGTCATTATATTGACCAATAAAACCAAGTTTAAAAGTCAGTTAATGGATTAAAAAAAACCCAAAGTTGCATACTAAACAGTAAATTTCGTTAGGTAGTTCACGCGTTTGAAGGAATTACATCTCATCATTAGAATAAGACTAAAATAAAATGGAAAGCCATAATCCAAAGTAGCCAAAAAAGAAGTATTGATTACCAAAAATATCGAAATAGGAGGCCAAATCCAGTATCAAGGATATCCACCTAGTGCCATACACGGAATGAAGCTTCGGTTAAATTAGCTTTGAGATCTAGTGACCTGAAAATTCTACATACATACTTGCCTCTCACTGATACTGCGTATGTCTACTGAAATATGTGATGATTCTTGACTACATTTTAAATCCTTTGGGAAGTTTGAGTTTGATTTTTCTTCCGTAGTGTGACGGTGTTTTACCAGCACATTAGGCTCCTTGAGCTAGCTGGCAGATTAGCGGCGAGCACCCTTGGACCCATCTTCTAAATTACGTCATTTTCTCACCTTTCAATATTGTGGTCATGGAGTTTGTAGTCTACCTGTATAAGTTTTTATTCGAATTTTTATTATACTATAAGGAAACGGGACAGAAAAAGGGGAGGTTTGGGTACCCATAAACTGGTTTAATCATACCGCTGGCTTTTGCTAGTGCCGGTACCAGCAACGACTGACCCGCGTTACTATCGTTGTTTTCGTTTGTCTTTTGTCTTATTTGTGTTTTTCTTGTGTAGTTTCTCGGCAGATTATGACATGTTATTATAGTTTTCAGCCATTGTAGATGTTTCCAGTTGTCCATTTTATTTCAGTTTTTTTAAGAGGTTAGAATTTTGTTTAAACAATATATTTCAATTAACCGGAATGTATTTGTTTTCATGTCAGAGAAGTCAAACTATGAATCTGGTGAATACTGTCTTGGGTCTCTGGTCCACTGGCAGTGGAATTGGCCAAATTGTTTTTAAATACAAAAATAACTAAAGTTGCATAATTAATTAACGGTAAATTTCGTTTTGCTGTAGACCTTTCTCATGGTGTAACCTCTCATCAGCAGCATAAGAATGAAATAATACAGGAAGCCATAATATAAAGTAGTCAAAAAGAATATCGAAATAGGAGGCAAAATCCAGTAACCAGGTCACCCACCGAGTGCCATACACGGAATGAAGTCTCAGAAAGTCCACATAATTTGTCAGGGCATTTATTTTCCGGTATTGGTGTTGTTATTATTTTTTATTATTATTTATTGTTCATGTGTTACGTATATTTTGTTTAAACATATTCGAACATAAAGGTATTTCTTGAGATACCAATACAGTCATGATAGCAAATTAATCTGGCTCGATACAGTCCAAATACGCGTATGGTTTAGAACATGTATGTTATAAATACACTATTCGTTATATGCACAACACATAAGAGTTAAAATGGTTTTCTGCATCTGATGGTTTATTTAGACATTTGAACTTAGAAGTTATAAGAAAGAGAACTATTGTTGCCTTCGTATAGCTAAATTGTTCTAAAATCTTGGACGGACCCATTGATCAAGTTTAAGGAAAGTGTCATGTGAGTGACATCTTGGCGCGGTTTTGTTAACAAAACGGAAGCATATATCAGATGTTGGCAAGCGTAACAATGTTTCTGTGTTTATGTTCAGTTATGTCGCTTGTAGATGTTTTTATCACGGATGAGTCTCGACAATTACTTGACATACTTGACATAATAATTAAATAAAGATGACAGAACAGGTTTATGTTTGCTGAATGGGATACAACTGGAAATTCGACAAATTTTGCAAAACTGATTCATCAGTAATATTTTCAATTCTAGTTATCTTTCTTATGCTGCAATTTTATCAAAGCAAACTGGAATTTTATATCCAATAGATTTAGGTTAATGAAAAGAAGAGTATTCTACCCCGATTATGTTAGAAAATTAAATGACATCTCGTGTAGCACGTTCGCTTGTAGAAAACATTACAGGAAGTATGTCCTGTTATGGTTAAGGAAAAATGGAAGCATTTACTCAAGTGATAACAATTGAAGCTCTGTTTAGATGTAACTCATCAAGGTTGTCTCTAAATTTGTTATGTAGTAGTGTGCCACTGATAAAGATTACAAACCTTTGTCATTATTTTTATCAAAATACTGAAAACACATGCCATATTGTTAACAATGAAATTACACCTTATCTAAGTTTATAGCTGAATTCTAACTGGTTCATAGCCGTGGTATTTTTGGATATCCTTATATTTTTCACACCGCTATTGAACTTTTTATCATGGTATTTGCCAAATTTTTACCCTACATTGAGACGCTTGTCGTGTATTTGTCACGGAGGCGTCTATGCGTTCTGATGATAGAAGCTTTCGGTGTAATTAAACCGATCTTTCTTCAATTTATGTCTCTACTGTGCAGATCAAATCAACAATTTGGAAGACCTTAGACCAAAGTATGTGTAAAAACTGATAGAACAACGACAACCAAACAGATAAAAAAAGGCCGAAAATCAACTAAGGACAGAACTATGCAAAAGGTAGATACTACTTAGTTTTAGGCTAAATTTTCTAAATTTTGATATTGCAAGTTTCCTTATATACTCGGTTTTCGGGTCATCACCGAAATACTGACTATTGAGTTAGTGAATACCCCAGGGGGAATGACAGTCCACCAGCAGAGGCATTGATTATTATATATCTGCTCAAAATGCTAATATGATAATAACATTGTGTTTAGCAACGACTATGCCAAAATAGTGGTCAGGGTTGAGACCATAGTGCACGACCCGGAGGGGAGTGCACTATGTGTATTCAACCCTGACCACTATTTTGGCATAGTCGTTGCTAAACACAATGTTATTATCATTATTATGCTGACTGTGTCATTAATTTTCATCTTTTTACTACAATTTCCAAGTTAATATTAAATAGTTGTTCTTTTCAGTTAGTCGCTATATTAAATTCCTATATTTCAAATAGTTGCATAATGTCATGGAAATTTGAAAAACTTTTTTATGGCAAATCTCAAAAAAATTATTCATTTCATGATATAAAATGAAGAGATAAGTAAAATGAATGGCCACAATTGGGGTTAAAACTTTATTTTATTAGAAATATTACCAAATTTAGATTGATTTCTATGACAGTAGATCACAACAAGTAAGATTGACAATACTGTAGCTCCGCCTTCAAAGTCATGTGACAGGCATAGTACACAGCTGTAGGTATACTATGCCAAAATAGTATATTGGACACTATTAATGCAGTTTCTTACAGGAAGCATAATAAT